>JAMQGT020013886.1:0-199315 GCA_024447675.2 Pterophyllum scalare
TTAGTACAAGCTCTTTACAGTCGGTCACTCGTCAGTAAGGGCAGAGACAGCGATGACATCACAGATTTATAATCACTCAGATCAAATCTACAGTCTCCGTCTTTGTATCTCTGTGACTCTGAGCAGTAATTCAGCTGCAGACTGTCAATCAGTTCCTCTGAAATGTTTACTGTAGCATCACTGATCTGTATGAAGAACACAGTGATCAGTGATCGATCATTGGTCATGTTGTAAACGGTCACTGATGGAAACATGTCTGGGTGCTGGAGATGATGTGAAATAATTTGAAGACTCTCAAACTGAACTAAATGTGTTTAAAGAGTTTTTAAATGCAGCTGCAGTCTGTGCTCAGAACATTTTGCTGAAGACTGAGATTCAGAGATAAATGCTGTCAACATTTTGAAAAGTTCAGAGTTAAATCAGTCTGATGCCTCTTTTCCACCGATGGGGTTCCAGTGCCGGTGCCAGTATTGGAAACATTCAGCGGTTTTTCCACCGCGAACGCACTCGGTGCTCAGCCGAGAAATGGGTTCAACTCCGGCCCCGCAAGCTAGCTGGTACCAAGAACGCGTGACGAAAGCAGCAGAAGGGCGTGACTCTGCCGTCTCAACATAAAGTTTTCTTCCGCTGTTTCACTGCATGGTGTGCATTACAGGAGAAAAGCGATGCGGTTTTCACAGCTGTGAATTAGGTTGGGCTCTAAGGCTGAACTTGCTGCTTTGTATAAGTTCATATCACAGATAAAAGGACACAAGGTGTGTACTCGCCATCTTGCTCTAACCGCTGCCTGTGTTTCCCCTCTTAGCTGCACACAGATGCTGCAGTAGCTTGGTTTGGACCATAAAATGTGTTCACAGCACAAGAAAGGGGGGCGTGTTCTCCCACCTTTGTGCCCTTCGGCCTCCGTGTCCAGACGAGGACCCGCCCACACTCACAAAGCGCGGTGGAGGCCCGTTCTTAAGAGTTTCACCGGTTCATTGAAACCAACACCAGCACTGGCATGAGCACCGGCACCTTGGCGGTGGAAACATAGTCTGAGTGGGCTGAACCAGAACCAAATCTGTAACAGATCAGAAAACCGTGTCCAAGTTTTTCTCCAAAAGTCATGAAGCATTTGTTTCCAGTAATAGCAGAAATAATGAAATTCTCTCTGTGTCCCACTTTTTCATGTATAATTTTTAAAAAGTGAGGTTGCTACTTTTCATCCTTAAATTACGTTTTTACTGAGTTACTCTTGGAAAAACAAAGCGGGCAGAGGCTGTTTCAGTGTAAGTTCAGTAAAATCTTCACTGTTAGATGTCAGTAGATTGCAGACAGCTGAGTTCTGTTTTCTGACCCCTCCCAATTCACGTGCATAATCCAAGCCGACCAAGAGAGATGTGTCTGATCCGGCACATGGCTGTTTGGACCGGATCCAAATCCGGATCCTCCCTGGAAGAGCCCCCGTTTACCTCGGCTGTAAGAAGACCCACCTTTATTTACTCTGTAAAGCTTAGTCTGAGATGGGTCAGTGAGTCAGAGAACCTCACTTTTGTCTGATGACAGCGATACTGAGATGAGCTGTAGAGGACATCCTGAACTTTTCTGTTGGTAAGCACTGCTGTTTTTGCCGAGGACCGCTGTTGATCTGAGGGCGGAGCCGCCCGGGTCCACTGCTGTCAGTAAACTGGGTCTGGACCGGTTCCCCGTTCTGACCTGAATAATTAGATTTAAAATCAGATATAAAGTCAGGATTCAGCTTCATCTGCAGACAGTGTAAAAGAAATGTCTTTGATATCAAACTTCATTCAGTCTGTGATGATGACAGAGGGACTGACTCTTGACTCGCTCCTACTTTTAATATCACGCTCAGCACTGACACATGTTCATGTAGACTAATATGGAGACTCTGCTCTGTATTCGACCCATTGCCATGGTGAATCCTGTTATCAAAGATCCATTGATGATGGCTTTCTTTCCTCACTCATGAGCACATGAGCATAACTCAAGGTGAACAAACTGATCAGCTGTTCTGGAACAGGAAACTCAGAGTTTGTTGAACCTGCTTTCTGGAGCAGGGCCCTGAACATCCAGCAAATCTGCAGCTGTAACATCACCTGCTCATCTGGGAGTCCTGGCCAGTCAGAATGCTTCAAGGCTGAAAAATGAAGCTGAAGCTCCAAAGCTGAACTTCCTCTGGTGTCCAGCAGAGGTGCCACAGTGAGTCAATCCCCATAGACTCCCATGTTAAATAAACATGTTTACAGGCTGATACAGAAACTGCTTTGGTCTCTGTGGATAATTTCCTCCTTCATAACAGCTGTCCGGGGGGGGGGTGTTCTATAACTCACCTGTTTACGTAGTTGGAGCAGCTCCCACAGACATGATTGTGTCTAAAGTCTGTACAAAGCTTCTCCGCTGCTTAATGAATATTAATGAACGCTTTGCCCTCCACTGAGCATGCTCAGTGCTCTGATTCTCTGCCATATAGTTGTAGCTAAACAGACTCCAGAGTTTTATGGTAAATAGCTGAAAAAAGTCCAGACTTTGAAATTTTGACATCCTTTCAGCATCTTCATAACTTCCAATAACTAACTGGTGGTTTTATTTTAAAGCACCCTGGTAAATTCCTGTAACTAATTAAAGGCTTTTATTGTGAAAAGAAGAATCAAATTATGCTAGTAAGTTTATATAACTGGGAGTTTTTATTGTGAAACTCGATCATTATTAAAGCATCTTAGCCATATCCTACAACTGAGCTTTTATTGTGAAAATCTGTCAGCATTAGGGTTAGGGTTAGAAGTTAGAGTTTGAATAAATTTTAATGTGAAATTTGGAGAGTTTGGATTATTTCCTGTGGGCTGGTTCTGGCGTGTGTTTGTGATTGTTTATAGAAATGTAAAACCATAAATGCTTTCTGAGGAGCTGACTGGTGACTGAAGCGTTATTGATACCTGATCAGAATGTTTGCTGATCAGTTTTCTGGCTGCAGCTTCCTGTGTGGATGGATTTGAGGGTTTTGGGCGCGCTGTGACTGAGAGGTTGATCCTGTTAATTAGCGCTGGTTCCTCCTCAGACAGGGGAGGGCGGGGGTTTTATCTTTTTGTCCTCACTGCCGCCGTGGCGTTCGGGGAGAAGGATTGGAGGCCCTCTGAAGGAGTTAACGGTTTGTGGGAAATGAGGGAATTATCTCCGCATCCACCGGGACCCGAGCTGCGAATGAGAAGAAATAATCTCCTCAGTAATACATCACCTGAGGAAATCACTGCAGCTGCCATGGCTGCCATTTGACCTTCACACCGCCGCTTGCCACTCTGCTGGCAGAGAATCAGGTAGAGACGACCACCAGTGCCTGAATTTTACACATGAAGTCAGGAAACGGGAAGGACAGAGCAGCTGGGCATTTTTTTCTATTGGCTCTGGATTTAGTTTCAGCTGAGTCCTCCTGACCTCTGAACCTCTGATGTAGTTGTGATGTCACAACTATGTCAGAGGACTGGCTTCGGCCTTTAAATAAGTGTTTTGGCTGAGTTTCATCATCGTGTTTGTTTCTCCATCACTTCCTGTGTGAGAATGAACGCCAATGATGTCATCAGGTACAGGGTAGTCACGTCAGCAGCTGGGGTCTGTTTACACGTGAACTCAGCATCAGGAGGCCCTGTAACACCTCCTATTCTTCTTCTGTGTGTGTGTGTGTGTGTGTGTGTGTGTGTGCGTGCAGGGAACACGATAAAAACCCCGAGCTGTTCTTCAACACTCTGCTCAGACTTAAGGAACGCGGACTCGACTTCCACCTGTCTGTACTCGGAGAGACCTTCACTGACGTGCCCGGTATACACACACACACGCACACACACACACGTAACTTAGAGAGATTCAGGCTTTTATTTTGTAGCCTTTACATGTTTTATTTTGGCGGTCTGTGGAGTTCCTGTCCTTGTGGTTTTTGCGCTGAAGGTCACAGCCGAGCTTTGTGAAGAAACACTGAACACCTTTTGTTTCAGGTTCAGGGCTTAAAGTAGGTCAGTCTTTGGCCCCTCCTCTTCCTGTGCCTTGGTTTGGACCAGAGCTGGCTGACTTATGTGGCTGCATATGGCCCCCAGCTTATCATCAGGGTCCTGGGTTTATGACGCAGCATTTTTAGTTTTAGGTCTTTCAGTTTTGTATTGTTTCAGGTTACTGTTTGATTCCTAGTTTATTGTGTTTTTGTAGTTTTGAAGTCTTATTCTGGTCATTCCTGGTTGGTTTCATTGTTCCTGTCTTCAGGCTCCTTAGTTTAGTTTACTGAGTTCTGTTCTTGGCTGTTCACCTTCTGTTTAATCCTGTTTCAGTTCTCTGGGTTCCTGTGTTCCCAGCTCTGTTTGGTGTTTTATTGTTTCTGGTTTGTTCTCCTGTTTAGTGGATTTAGTCCTGGTCTCTGTTCCTTGTGTCTCCTCCTCTTGTGTCTCGTTATGATCTTGTTGTTCTAGTGTAGGTGTTGTAGTCCCTCTGTGTGTCTGCTTCCCTGTGTTGTGTCAAGGCAGCAGTTGTTTCCATGTCTACTTCCTGTGTGACTTTGGCAGTCCTTTGTGTTGTGTATTTCTGAGTTCACGCATTCCCCTGAGTCCTGTGTTTGTGTCCTTATCCTGCTAGCCACACTACAGAATCATCACTCTAGCTGGGCATATCTTGGCTTTATTCATGCATGTTCAGTCATAACTGCATCTGTGAGCTGTGGTGCTTTAATCCCACTGGTTTACTCACTGCTCCTGTGGTGACAGTGTTTTGTTGTTTTCACACTGTGGTCAGGTTAGACTCGTGGATCTCACTTTGTGCTCTTGGGGTGCCACCTCACCATTTTGTGGTAAAGCAGCGTAATAACATATTTACAGCACTTCTTGTATCACTGGGCCCAACTGCTGACCATTTATGTTTGATATTATTATATTGATGCTCAGCAATTCTGTATGCTGAATAATTATTATTTATATAATTACAAATGGCTTATTTACTAGTCTGTAATTAGGTGCATTTGCAGAGTTATGCATAAATGTACATCTTACGGATGAAAACAGTCCAACATGTCCAAAGCAGGTCAAACACCCTAAACCACATATTTCCTAAGCTGATGGCCTCTAGGTCAGATATGGCATTTATTGATACTTGTCGCACTTTCCTCAGTGTCATGGACACATACTGAAACACATGGTTTTTCAGTGGACGTGCACACAAGGCTAAAACAGCGATGCATCCCAAAAAATTACAATTATTTTATTTTATTTAACCAGGAGAAAAAACACACAGATTGAGATTAAAATCTTTTTCAAGTGTGTCCTGGGCAAGTGTAATAGTCACAATATTCAACTTCAACCCTCCAGCATTAATAACAGTTTAGGCTCAGGGGACAATGAAGTGGTATTTGGGGGGGGGGGGGCTCTGGTTTGGACCCGTTCAGGTGGGTCCACCACAGACCAGAGCCAGGAGCTCATTAAGCTGCCTGCACCTCCTCATTTCACATCTTCCATATTCCTCCTCTGACTGGTTCTCAGGCTGCAGGTGAGCCGTCTTCAAAAGGTCAAAGGTCGCTGCAGCCCTTAAAGGATGGTGTTTCTAATCATCAGCTAATTGCGTGTGTGTGTGTGTGTGTGTATCTGAGAAATTGAGGTGTAAAGTTTTAGAGCAGCCTTTAAATCAGCTTCATGAGTGCTGAATTTAATCCCATTAGGACAACTCTAATCGACTCTGATTGGCTAAGAGGGTCACAGTACTGATTATGTAAACACACACACGCACACACAAACACACACAGAAAACCTGCAGGCTGAGTCTTCATCCTAAACCAATGTCTACAGGTTATTTTATTCCTTCTGCTCCTCATCCTCCTGCAGAGGTCTTCTCCTCCTCCAGACACCTCCTGGACTCCCACATCCTCAACTGGGGTTTCCTACCCTCTAAGGAGGACTACCTCAGGGTTCTGTGTGAGGCCGACGTCGTCGTCTCCACCGCCAACCACGAGTTCTTCGGTGTCGCCATGTGAGTCCGTCTTCCCTCCCTCACCTGGAGTAGCTGCTCCTGGTCTGACCTCATGTGCCAAAATAAAAACTGTTGTTCTTTGATGTCCTGCAGCAGTTCCTCTTGTGCATACTTTTATTTTGTTGAGCTATATTCTGAGGCTTTTATTTTGTTGGTCTGCCCCTGATTCTGTTATTAGTGGTTGTCTGATTTGATCTACAAACAAATGCACCTCTTTAATAATTTAGAGACAGACAGGAGCTGCTGCTGGTCGGGGTGCGTTTGATTCGACTGCAGGCATCACAGTGGTTGGTGGAGTCCTGATCTGAGAATCTTTTCATTCACCTGAGGCCTCGCAGTCTTCACTCAGGTGGTCTTATCACATCAAGGACTCTTTGAAGGCCTCCAGAGTCCAGCAGAGTCCTGCAGGTGTGCACTGAGTCTCAATGAGGCCAGATCAGCCAATCAGATGGCTCGGAGTGTCCGTGTGATATTCACCTGATTCATGTCAGCTTTATTGATCTCTGAGGAGAGAAACAAACAAACAAGGGACTCTGCAGCAGCACCGAAGCATCCCGTGAGAGTCCAGCTCATGTTCAGACTGTTCAGGGCATTAATGATCAGGTTATTGATCACTAATCACTTCTCTGCAGTCAGTCATTAATGATCAGGTTATTGATGACTGATTAGTGACAGACTGAAGAAAACCTGAAGCGAGTGGGATTCTCCGGCAGCTTCTGAATGCGTTCCTCTGCTGGATTAAAATGTGATCAGCGCTGCAGCGTGAAGTTTCTCTGCTAATGAATCCTGCACTAATTACGGCAGAGAAGAAGAACAGCGCCACCCTGAGAGGGGGTAGCAGACTGGGACCCCGCCCCCCTCGAGCCCTGCAGGTCCCTTTGCTCGCCATGTTTCTGTGCACTTCACTGTGAAAATCTTAACATGAAAACACAACGCCGTCATGCGCTTAGGTCACATGACCACATCAGGAAACATCTCAGCACATCAGCGTGTCTCAGCGTGCCTGTTAGCATGCTAACAGACTAATAAGCAGCACCACTGAATTAAAATGATTAGCATCTTTATGCTCACATACTAATTATTCAGTCCTGCTTATTGAACCGTCACCAAAATAAAAGCGTCGGCAGGAGTCACCAAAATAAAAGCGTCGGCAGGAGTCACCAAAATAAAAGCATCGGTAGGGGTCAGCAGCATTGTTTAGTCTCTGATGTTTCTCCATTGGTCAGAACTTTCAGGTGAGCAGGTGTTAGCTGCTGCAGGTGTGTAGGATGTTCTGGTCTCTGATTGGCTCTCCAGGCGAGTCACCGTGTTGAATGCGTTGCAGGTTGGAAGCTGTGCACTGTGGCTGTTTCCCTCTCTGTCCGAAGTCACTTGTTTACCCGGAGATATTTCCAGGTGAGCACACCTGTGGCTCCACAGCTGCTGATTCTACTGTTTGTAATGCGGCAGACCTTAGCTTCTCTTCTCTCTTAATGCAGCACAGTACCTGTACTCCACACCTGACCAGCTCTGTAAGCTGCTGCAGGGACTCTGCAGGAGGCCCGACGTTGCTCGCAGACACATCATCAAGGTAACATAATTTAACGTGAGTCACCTGTGTCATGTGACCGCGTGATGATCTGTTCCTTCAGTCTGTGGTTCTGGTTATGCAGGTGGACACCTCATCCTACTCCTGGGTCGCCCTTAAGCCGCGCTTTCAGGATCTGCTATCAGATGAGTGTCCTTGAACTCACAGCAGCTGCCATTTGTCTCTGAGCTGCTGCCATCGTTTTTGAACCGCGACGCCGCCGAGCTCAAAATCAGAGCCGGTTTGAGCCGGAGAGACCGGACCTGTTCCGGTCTCCTCAGACTTCTTGGAGGATCCAGAAAGATCTCAGGAGGACTGATGGACCTGATCCGGGTCCAGATCCCAAACCAGGTCTAGTTTCCTGCAGACATTTCTGGTCCTGGTGACATTACTGGATGGAGAGGGTCCATTTCACCCCAAAATGTTTTAATAAAATCATGTTTTTCAAATGACTCGTGAAGAATTTATTGATTCAAATCTATCAATAAACTGATACATGAAAGGAAACAAAGACAAACATCTAAAAAAATCAGTAAAGAAGTGAATTTTATTTCTGTCGCACCACATGAACAGTCAGTTAAAAAGATCTACAAAAATACAGTTGAACTTTTCTTGAGTCACGTGATAACGATGTTGCAGGTGTGGAGGCCCATTTATGGCAAAATACTGAGTAGAAAAATTAATTAAAAGCTTCATTATTCAAAACCTGAGTGAAAATATATAAAACCCTTTTTTAAAATATGGAGGCTCATTAATGCGAAGAAGAGAAAAAGATGAAAACGTTTACATGCCATGTGCTGATCAGATTTTATATTATTTCATGAAACTATACCTTCATCAGTCGTAGCAGTGTGGTCTTTAGGACAGCCGCTTCGTTTGATTGGTGAGAGTCAGCAGACCCTCCAGGACGTGTCTCACACACGGAGGATAATCCTACCTCAGCAAACACACCTTTGTCCTGTGATGCAAAGCTCGAACACGTGGCATTCCAATTCAATTCAGTTTTATTTATATAGCGCCAAATCACAACAAACAGTCGCCTCAAGCCGCTTTGTATTGTGGGTAAAGACCCTGCAATAAATAAAATACAGAGAAAACCCAACAGTCAAAACGACCCCCTATGAGCAAGCACTTGGTGACAGTGGGAAGGAAAAACTCCCTTTTAACAGGAAGAAACCTCCAGCAGAACCAGGCTCAGGGAGGGGCAGTCATCTGCCGCGACCAGTTGGGCTGAGTGGAGAGAGACAGGACAAAAGATATGCTGTGGAAGAGAGCCAGAGATTAATAATAATGATTAAATACAGAGTGAAGTATAAACAAGTAAATAAGGTGAATGAAAAGAAACAGTGCATTATGGGACCCCCCAGCAGCCTAGGCCTATAGCAGCATAACTAAGGGATGGTTCAGGGTCACCTGATCCAGCCCTAACTATAAGCTTGATCAAAAAGGAAAGTTTTAAGCCTAATCTTAAAAATAGAGAGGGTGTCTGTCTCCTGAATCCAAGCTGGGAGCTGGTTTGGACACACTCACCTGTTCCAAACTTTTGACAGGTACTCTATATTTAATGACTGAAATATTAAATATATTTGTGTATTTTTATAATTAGTAGACATATTTGCTCTGAATATTTCCACTCAGTATAAGGTCAGAGGTGAAGCGTCTGAGTGATTTAAGGTTTCAGGGTCGTCACATTTGTCCAGCTGGAACTCGGCAGGCACCAAATACGTTCATTCAAACTGAAAATGACATCAAAGTGCAGCACCTGCTGCTGTGTGCTCCTGTCGGGCAGGTGCAGGGGTGGAGCTGAGAGGCCACAGTGCGAGTCCCACCTGTGATACATTTCCACTTCATTGCTGTTATTTGAACAGTTTTTAGTCATAATTAAACCCTGGAGGGTTTGCTGGAACTCTGGACAGGTGACGTTCTGTGTGTCGCTGTGTCAGCACAGAGTCCGGTTGCCTAGGTAACCCTCTAATCTATTTACCACCTCCTCATATGCCACACAGGAATATCTTTCACTCTCATTGGTCGCTTCAATCTTGTGCCTTGAAGTTGATAAAGGTTTGACTCTGGACCAGCAGAAGTCTCTAATGGTCTGTGGTCACCATGCTGCTGCCTGATTGGACGAAGCCTCTGCGGCATCTCGCTTTGTGCCGCCAAACGTTATTCTTGATGTTCTGTGGATGTCTTTCCTGTGTTGTACCTGTAAAAGCATAGAAAGGTGTTCTTCTGTTCTCGTCATGTGGTCAAAAACCAAAACCTGGTGCAGGTGTTGGTCCTGGAAAGTTCTTGAGGGTGGACCCTGGTGAAGACCTGTGAGATTCAAAGAAACAGAAAAGAGCA
The DNA here is from genome assembly GCA_024447675.2 of Pterophyllum scalare. NCBI lineage: Eukaryota > Metazoa > Chordata > Actinopteri > Cichliformes > Cichlidae > Pterophyllum > Pterophyllum scalare. The sequence continues at coordinate 9,902 of JAMQGT020013886.1, forward strand.
GATTTCTTCTGAAGAGTGACTTCCTGTCACAGAGACGATGAGCCTGAATCAGCCACGGAGACCAGCTGAGAGCTTCTGCAGCCTCATCTCTGCCAGGAGGGAGGCCACTGCCCTCCTCCTCCCCTCCTCCTCTCCTCTCCTCGTCCTCCCTCCTCCACTTCTCCTCCTCCTCTGCAGAGATTTAGTGGAACGCTTGACCACAAAAGCCCATTTAAGTCGGTCACTTTCCCATCGTTCCCAGTCGCGCTGCCAAGCCCCGAGACATCTGATTTAGGGAATAATAAAGCACAGAGAAATGGTTTTCCCATAATTACAGAGAGCGTTATCTCTGAGCGGATTCCTCAGCCGAGCTCCGAGTCGGCCTTTAAATGGAAATAAGGAGCTGCACGGGCTTTCTGTGTGATTTGATCCTGATGTGCTGGTCTGAGCACTGACAGAGCAACACTTCACACTCTAAACTTGCTGACTGTGAACATGTTATTTGGTAATAACAGAATCACTAATAAATCAAATTTCATGTATATAACATCTTATTGTTCTGCTGGAGATGAAAGTACAGCTGTGTGAAGTTTTTAGGCTCTCCTGTGAGACAGGGAACAGAAATGAACGCAGCAGTTAAAATATTATTGGCAGAGGGACGAGCTAAAGCAGTTACATTCATTACAGGCAGGATGAAATATGGAGCTGCAGAGGCTGGGGTCAGGCCCGGGGTCAAGCCCGGGGTCAGGTACAGGAGGATCATTGTGAGCCATGCAGAGCTCTCTAAACCCGGACATGTTAAATGTGGTGTTGGTGTTTCTGAGCCTGGCTGTCAGGACTGAAGGAGCCCTTTAAACGGGACTTCCAGGATCAGGATGTGTTTAAGGCCAGCGTTTGGTATTCTGGGATCCGCCTCCAGCACCGCCACCTCACCGCAGCAGTCGCACTTCAAACGGCGTTGTGGCCAGAGGCTGAACGCAGTCTGGCAGCAGAGGCCAGGATCCAGAGCGGAGTCCTGGAGCACGGCTGTGGTGAGGTGCTGGCTCTGAAGGTGGATGTGAACCCTGCATTTATCTCCGTTTGGAACAATGTGGCTCAGCAGCTCCTTCCTCGAAGAGGCCTCTGCAGGAAGGTGAAAGCTGGATGGAGGAGGAGGAGCCGAGGTCTGGCAGGCTTTCAGCTTTCCAGTCGCTGTGGATCCAGGCCTGGAACGGGATGTTAGAGCTGCGGTGCAGGGCGGCGCTCCAAGCTGTCAGCGGGCTGTTGACGGAGCTCTCGGAGGTGGAGGCCCTCCTGGGGCCTCTCAGTACATAATTGCATCCAAAAGGTGCTGTCAGGGCGCCAGGCGGGCTGAGTGCTGCGGCGCTGCATGTAGAACAGCTGGAGGAGAAGCAGCATGTGGAGCTGCTGCCCTCAGACCTCCGCCTCCACTCTGCAGTCCGACTCACTCATGAAAAAGCTCAGTCAGAGTAAAGGAGGCTGATGGCGCTCGTCTTCTGTTTGATTCTGTTTGATCTGACCAGAAAGTTTCAGATTTTTCAGATAAGTCTTTGCTTCCTGTTGGTGTTTGTCAGGGTCTGATCTGATGTTCCCATCATGGTGAACAGATCTGCTGCTGATGGAGATGTTAGAGTCAGATATCAGTCTGTGACAGATGCAGGGAGATGTTCAGTGTGTGAAGCAGCAGCTGTGGCTCCTTTAAAGCTTTACATTCACATTTTCTGCTGAGTGACTGAAAAGTTTCACTCAGGGAATTTCAGTTTCTGCTTGTTAACCTAATGATCTGCAGGCTGTGATTTTATCGAACCACCACATGGTTCCTGTGCTGATCAGTTCCTCAGCTCTTCATTCCTAACACACCAGAGGAAGTCCATAAATGCCACCTGCATACAGACAGTGAATGCATCGTCTGTGAATGATTGAAGAGGTGTAAATTTACAGTGTGTCTCATGGTTGGATGTGTGCTCTGCTGGCTTTGTTCTGGGTTAATGCTGCTAACCAAGTCAGCACAGATCTGCCACCTTCGAGGACTCGTCTCATAAACGGTTAATGGCGAGCGATGGCCAACATCTTGGCCTGCCACGTGTCATCAGCTGCTGCGTTCGAGTTGAGCGTGTCATGAATATTCCCGCAGCTCATTATGGAGCCGCGTCCTGACATTCATCTGCTCTGACACCATCAGCACCGATCACCATCAGGACGCCACGCCGCTGTTTGTCTGATGATGGAGGGGAGGAGTCTGAAGATGCAGAAACCTGACCTCTAAACGTGGTCTGAGCCTCCTGATTGGACAGGGCACACAGAACCAGACTCTTCATGCAGAGAGAGGATCCAAAGGAACCATGAAAGCTCCTCGCTGACATTCATAATGTTGAGCGTTCTGATGGGAGCTGTCGACTCCCATGATCCTTAATTATAGAAGCTGAACTGGAGTAAACCCTGCACAGCTGCACTGACTGTGGGGTTCTGCTTCATATTCACACAGATGCACATCATCTTCATCAGTGTCGAACATCTGCTTCTGCTTCAAGAATCTCCTGCTTTGGATGAGGGCCTCCAACTTGAAGCTTTACTGAGAACAGTTTAACCCTCGTCCTCCATCTTTGTGCTAACAGCTCTGGAGCTAGAACCAGCTTCACTAACCCTCCAAACGCTGCTGTTTATGTCCAAAGACAGAATTAAAGACGGACTTAGCTTTTTATTGGCCACCAGGGGGCGATAGCTGCAGATGCAAAAAGACTTGGTCCTAATGAAGTCTGTGGGAAACGCATTTCAACACTGAATCAAAGATTAAGTTCATTTTGTACATTTTGGTCTATCAGATGTCAGAACGAGTTATCCAGGGTAGGCTCCGCCCCCTCCCATCCCATCAGGTTTCAAAACACCACAAAGGTTGCAGAGAAAATGCTCGTCTCGAGCTTCAAAACAGGACTTAGTGAACCGACAAGTGATTGTTTCCTGCTGACATCTAAAACTCTTTAATCGTCTTTGTCATGGATGTTAAACTTTATTGTCCCACCTGGAAGAACAGCTGAACAAATTGAGGCTGTTTTTAGCTCTCAGGGAGCGCCGAGGTTTGGATTTTTGGGGACTGAAGGACGGTTTGGACTGGAGGTGGATGATGATGTGGACTGTTATCCAGCATGCTCGTCCAGGGGAGTCTTCTTTGGCAGTTGGTGCCGGCTGTCACCTACTTTCACTCCATGAAATCAGGGTTTGGGCACTTTCTACTCCTCACATTTCCAAACAGGCTTGTTATTTTAGGTTTAATATCTGAGGGAAGTTTTTATGTCCCATCACTGCCATCTGAGCCTAAATGGAGGAACAATAACACAGTGTTGGTGTATCCTCTATCTTCGAGGATTATCCCATACAAAGAAATGAACATATAACGTATGCATTGTTTATAGCGCCACACTGAGGGCTTAAAGTGGCCAGTGAAAATGTCTGTAAGCTGTGGTTGCAGTACTTCAGGATCCACTGCTGAAGAAGAGCATGAAGGCAGCAGTGTTTTTAAATGGCAGTAATTTCAAATGCATCATTTCTATCAGCTCAACAAATATCGGCAAACACACAGTGTGTCTGTGTGAAGTTCACTCAGACACGGAGAAAGAGGAAGCAGAGAGGTTAAAGAGAAGTGACCTCTGATAACCTGGAAGTTTAAAGCTGACATGTGACATCCTCATTTAGAAATCAGATCTTGGATCTGTTTATGATGTAAAGTTATGATTTTTCATATTGTGAAAAATGTAAAAAACAAACTGAGATACACTAACTTTGTGTCATTCAAAGGTTGCATGAAAATCCTGCAGTTTAGTGCAGGATAAACAGGTCAGTTTGCAGTACTGTGGTGAGTTTACAGTGAAGCTCTGTGTTGGTGCAGAGCAGCTGTGCTGTTCATGGTCAGATTTACAGGTTACATCAGTGCAGCAGAGACGAGTTTGAATTTAAGCTGATGATGCTGACATTTATACCAGCTGCATGCTGTCAGTATAACGACAGTGTAAACAGTTACTGTCAGTGTAGGGGTGGAAATCAGCCAAGATAGCTCTGAAACATCTGCTCACATCTGGCTCAGTTGATCCACAGAGCAGTAGCAGGTGGAGCTACAATAGAAATGCTGCTTCTCCTCCCCACGTGGAGCCACTACAGCTGATCTTATTAATGTAGCACAGTTAGCTGTCCTTCAGTGAGCTGCTTCTTATTTTCTGTACCTACTTCAGTAAAGAAGGCCTGTACCTTTGCTACCTCTGGCCCTGGCACAGCAGTGGCCCACCAACTGACCTTTGGCCATGATGCCTCCAAAGGTCAGCTGACGTGTAGCTGAGACGAAGCTGTGACGGGCAGCTCTGCTGCAGGGTGATCTGTGAATAGGATGCTGCTCATGAGCCTCTCAGAGTCAGACTGATGGAACGTTTAGTCCTGAAAACAGTGGAAGCTCCCTTTTCTGTCTGACTGCCTCGACTTCAGTTCATGAAATTAAAAGCCTGACTCTACTGTTTCTAATGACTCTACTGTGTCGACAGGCTGGACGAATCATTTTAACCGTTATCAAATATTCATACCTGTAAACAGATGTGTTATCGCCCACTAGATTGAGCCCTGAAAGCAGGTGATTGAGGACAGGAAAAAAAAACTGGATCAGCTGATCACTACATCAGGTAAACGGAGCTCCTCCCCCTCCTCATTTCTCTCAAATTGATGTTTAACATGATGCTGATGAAGAATCCCTCTGATCGCGGCAGCGTTCATGTGCACAGTTGAATGGGCGATAAATGAGACCTCGGGTCTGTGGTGTGAGGAGGAGTGGGACTGAGCGCGCTCAGTGCCGGCAGCAGGGTTGATGTGATCTGGATCACTGTCGTCCCTGCACAGGCTGACGAGTGGATGAAGATGCCAGCCTGCATTAATTAGCAGCTGATTTTCCTGAGCGGGATGAGGAGGATGGGGGGGCCCTGACAGGAAATGGGAGCTGGACCATGACACTCCCTCTCTGGCTGCAGGGCTCCCACTAATTGGATCAGGATCATTGGGTCCTGAAGGATCAGGGGACAGATAGATGAAGGAGGAGGAGGCAGCTCGGGGCTAACAGCATGTCCCTGAATGCTTCAGAGTTTCTGTGTCTCACATCATCAGGAAGCAGCAGCGAGCTGCTGGAAGCTCTGCATCGCTCTGGATGGTGCTTCACATCCTGACCTCCAAACCTGTTCCATCCTGTTCTTCTCCTGGAGTTCCCGTGAGCAGCTAATTCAGCTCCTGAAACAGGAGAGCAGAATGAGCTAAGAGGTTATCTGGGCAGCTTTATACAAGGTGCTGACTGTAGTAGCAGACTGACGTCTCATAGTGCTGTGGAAGGAAGAAGCTTCAAGTAGATGACGTGCTGTTTGCTGCAGAGCTTTTCTTTGGTGATCAGCTTCAGGAGTCCACATTAGAGCATCAGCAAGCGAGGAGCCGGTGCTGCTGCTTAAATTGTGATGTTAAAGTTCAGCTTGCAGCGTGGCGATGAGCGACAGAACGGGGAACAGCGTGAGGAAGTGAAATGAGCAGCAGAGTGATTTTCATTCATTTCTGTGCTGCTGGACTGGAGGAAACGCAGGAAGGACTTCGTCCTCTCTGCCGAGCGTATTCAGTTTTACAGGATCGCTCCACATGCTTACGTAACCTTAGTTTCTTCTCTGAGGCCGAAGTTAACGGGCCGTTAATATCTGAATGGGTCTGCGGGCCTTTTACTCTGATTAGTTTAACTGTTTTTCAAAATAAATCTCATTTCCTGCCGCAGACAGTTTTTAAAGGCAGGCGAGCAGAATGAGAATCAGCTTCAAGCTGTGAATAAAAACAGGAGAAATTCATTAGACTTTTTATTTTTCCACAGAGACTACAGAAACATGCAGAGGAGCACACTGACCTCTGACCTCTGAGCTGCCTCAGTGGAGGGCGGGCCTCAAATCAAACTCAGAGAAGGTAAAAAAGCATCAATGTGATTGAATCACAGGGAGGAAATCTTTCAGCGACTTGCTGACTGATTCAGGTCTTTTTAGTTTTTAGATTTGATCATCAACATGATCAAAGATCCTGATATTTCCTCTGCACAGACAGGAAGTCACCAGTCTTTCCTTTTTATGTCCAAATGTGATTCTAAATTCTGACATCATCATTTAAATGTTTAATTACATTAAATTTAATTGTTTTTTTGTTCTTTCAGCTGATGTGATTTTGTGTCATGACCTCTGAACTCTGTGACTCAGTGAGTTTATTGAGTGAAGTTAGTTGTTCGCTTCCTGTAGACGTGATTAGACAGTGTTTAAATCACAGACATGTAGATGTAGACACCGCATTAAGTGCTGAATCGTACGTCAGCGTTGCCACCATATTGGATGTGGCAAACATAAACATAGATGATGTCACTCTGGTACTGTGTGGAGTTGTTCAAAAACTGTATCACATGACCTTTCACAGGTAAAGAGTGAACAATTATTTTTTATTGTATTTGGCCATTTCAGCATTTTAAAAACAAAATTTGCAGACGTTGAAGTGATACTAATGCCACGTTTCCATTAGTACGAGGTGCTTTTTAGTACCCACTCAACCAGCGTGATCCGAGGTGATCTGAAAATGTGACGTCGAGGAACGGCATGCCACTGATTGGCCAGGGAGTGTCGTCACTAGTGGAGTCATGAGAACGACTCTTTCACCAGAACCAACCACGCCATTTTAAAAACCCGCCAGCAAGAAACTGGAGGCACATGCAGCAACGGTGTGGTCGAACGAGGAAGTGCCGACGTTTCTGTGCTTGGTGAGAGATGAGAGATGAGACGAGATCATGAGGTCTCCGAGCTAATGGCTGCTCACGGGTACCAATAACACAACACAGCAGTGTAGACATAAGCTAACACACTTTGAGTGGCATACAAATTATGTCACAAGACTTCTGCCCACTTTGCTATATTGACTCCACCCACACTGAGGTGGTCCTCAATTGTAATGGAAACAAAACAAAGCCGAGTGGGGTCGACCTGCGCTGAGTAGGTACTAATGGAAATGCAGCATATGTAGTCCGTGGTGAAACCAGCCTCCACACAATGAAAATCTTGCTGAACTACATCAAACTAACGACTCCGATACAAATGAAGACTGATTGATCTTCAGACCTTCTGTTTGCTGCTGTCTGCTCATTGCTCTGTTTTTGTATTTGTGCTTCTTGGCCCCTTCTTTTTGTGTAATAATAATAATAATAATAATAATACTAATACATTTAATTTATAAATTACTTTGCAAAAGTTCTGTGAATCTCATTTTTGTTTTACTTTTTAATCCTAAAATTTTATTGTATGCAATAAGAGGTCGATCTATAATTTTAGCATACGGTTTCATTGCTAAAAGAAAGTGAAGCAGATCAGTGTCTGTTGTAGTTTCTTATTTTACTTTGTAAACTTTGTTCATTTCTTGTTTTAAAGATTGTCATTAATAATACTTAAATTATTAAAAATCAGTGAATATAAAAAAGTTTAATTCATAAACCTGCAGATGTCATATCTCCATGTCAGGATCTGTTATTGTAGACATTTATCATCCCAGTAACAGCGCTACAAACACCAGCAGCTGTAAACACTCATAAAAACATTAGAAATACATACGCTGGTGTGATGCTGCACCCTAACATGTGTGGATTATTTAATATTTATAATTATCAGAGAAAGTTACATTATTTTTGGTGCCTGTCAGTTTCCCAGTTTATATTAGTGCATATTTGAATGTGTGAATGAGATGCGTTAACTTAAAGAACTTTGTAGAAAGACGCTTTATGAAGTTCAGTCCATTCACTTGTAGATTACAGCGCAGATCTGCCACATTTTTGTTAATAATTCCTTCTCGTAGATTGAAACGCTACTGAACTCCGCCGTATTTCCGTTTCCAAAATGCGCGCGCATCGCTACCTACGTCATCGTTGTTTACAAACAGTAAAAGGGTCTATATGGCGGGCACGCTGACGTATCATAGCAATGGGCTGACCTGGTCACTGCGACGTCTACATATTTATGTCTGTGGTTTAAATAAAGCTTTGGGTCTCAAATGAAACATGGGCAGGAAACAGGAAGTCAGAAAGAAGCGGCGTGATGTCAGTTTTACAGAAAGAAGGGAAGTGATACGTGGCTGAGTTGGATGATGGTTTTTACAATTTATTAGAGTGTGTGTGTGTGTGTGTGTGTGTGTGTGTGTGTGTGTGTGTGTGTGTGTGTGTGTGTGTGTGTGTTAGTTGTGAGGCATTTTGTAACACTGGTTTTAATGAGTGCTCTACTTATTAAGTTGATGAAGAAGCGGCATGTGTCCTCAGACAGCAGACAGGTAGCCTGAGGAGTCCACCCCACGTGTGGCCCACAGAGGCTCATGGGTACTTTGACTGATGGCAGCAGAGGCTCATGGGTACTGTAGTGCTCAGACTGAGGTGAGGCCAGATCTCGGGCTCGACTCTGCGGTCCAATAATCCCCTGATGAAAGCTCCACATGTGGAAGATCAGAAAGTTTCTCGCGGTGGTCGGGATGAGGATTTCGCATCTCATCAGACGTGTTCCACACTTCATCGCCGAGTGCGACTCCGCAATCTTCAAGCTGGAGATTAAAAGGGGAATTACAACATAATCTTAAATAATCCAAACAGCACGGACACTCGACAGCAGAGTTATTCTGAGGTCTGACAACACTGTCGATCAACACCCGGATTACCGATAAAATTAGCACGAGAGCTCGCTATTAATTTGCGGTCGAGCTGATTAATCTGCCACGAAGCTCCGACAGATCAAACTGATTAAACACATAACAGCTTTAATATTCCCGCATTCACGCTCCCTCTGAACTCTGCGTCTTCCTGTCGTCAGGACGTCCTTTAGGTTTGACACAGATTAGAAATAAAAGTCTTTCTCTAACATGGAGGCCTGCTGCTTTTTCATCCTGTCACATTTAGTCAGATTAACCAGCTGAATGCTGCAGTGCTGAGGCTCAGATTATTTGACAGGCCGAAGGAAACCTGAAAGCAGGCAGTTTCTGCTGCATGTGAGTTGCTGTTTAAGGTCACGGTGGGATTTAATAAAACCACGTTCACAGGTGACCATCGGCTCTAATTGTACATCTCTTCCTGGTGAAACCTCTTGACTTCCTGATAATCTGTTTGCTGTGCTCAGTCTGAAACAGGATCAAACTGAGACCAAACATTTTCTGGGGCTCTGTGCAAGTTGAAAGTCGGAGGGTTTCAATCGATTTCTGAGGGATTAGCGGTGGATGTTCGGGCCACTGCCAGCGACGAGGAGCTGCACAAACATCAAGCCGAGGCCTTGAAGGGCTTGACCATCAAAACATAATCGATGGTCTAATTTCCAGCTCCATATTTTCATTCTTGGATTCCAGTAGAACAGCTTTGCATTCATAATGCTTTATTCATATTGGTGCAGCCCCTCAGTTCAACCTGACTGAAAAAAGCTATTAGAAAAGGAGGTGAACCTCCATCAACTCATGAAACAACACAAGTTGATGGAGGATTAAGAAGATCCACTTTCTGGTTAGTTTCACTCTCCGGCTACGTTCAAACACCAAAACTAATCGGTCAGGTCTTAGGTTGGCCTGTAACATCCACCAGGTCACAGGGATCTGTTTATGGTGCATTCAGAATCCACACAAAGACTTTAAGCAAATTCACACTGGACAAAGCAGCAGGGGAAAATCTCTCTGCTGCTGGAGCAACAAAAGGAACCCATTTGGATAAAAAGGAATCGAGATGTTCCTGATAATTTGATTAAAAAAAAAGAAAGCTTTAAGCCTAATCTTTAAATAGAGAGGGTGTCTGTCTCCTGAATCCAAACTGGGAGCTGGTAAATGATAAAATGATATTTGGCCCAGGATGATGCCATGCTAACTGATGGACGCAGCAGAGCAGATTAGCTGTCTGAGTGTTTGGGCATCTATATGGACACATTTGAACATGCTGACTTTTTATATGAAAAATGAGGCTCAGACTGTTTGCAGAGCTCTGAGGTTCAGGGTACCTTTTATTACACAGTGCTGCAAAGTTTGATTAGATATGGGATGACTCAGCTGGTTCAGCTCGCTTGCAGTAAAGTCAGAATCGAGGATCAAGAATCTGGTTAAAATTGCCGAGAAAATCATAGGAAACAAAGAGTACCAGTTACTCTAATCAAACTGTTGTCCATCCCAGATCGAGTTATTACCCTCAGGGAGACGTTACAGAGCAAGCAGCTGTAAAACAAACTGCTAGGAGCTCTCATTCCTCCCAACATCCACTGCACACTCAGATAAACGTCTACAGCCACATCGCTGCGATCTGTATGCAGGAAACACAATTTAATTTATTTTGGTTTTACTTTGTGTATGAGTTTTGTACCTCTGTTTATGAAAGACAGATTTCCCATGTGGGACAATAAAATTCATTTAATTCAATCAAAATCTGCTCTCTCTTTCTAGTCCCTGTCAGTACTCTAGCTGCAGCATTTTGGATCAGCTGAAGGCTTTTCAGGGAGTTTTTAGGACAGCCTGATAATAATGAATTACAGTAGTCCAGCCTAGAAGTAATAAATGCATGAATTAGCTTTTCAGCATCAGTCTGAGAAAGGATGTTTCTAATTTTATAAATATTGGATACATCCAAAAAAGTGGTCCTATTTGTTTAATATGTGCATTGAAGGACATATCCTGGTCAAAAATGACTCCAAGATTTCTCACAGTGTTACTGGAGGCCAAAGTAATGCCATCCAGAGTAAGGATCTGGTTTAAAACCATGTTTCTAAGATTTGTGGGGTCGAGCAGAAGAAGTTCAGTTTTATCTGAATTTAGAAGCAGGAAATTAGAGGTCATCCAGGCCTTTATGTCTTTAAGCTGCACTAAGAAGCAGCTCAGTGTCACTGGTTTTCTCTGTATTTGTGTTTGAGGTTCAGAGTAAAGCTGTTTTCTCCTGTTTGCTCAGTTCAGAGTCATATCTGTTACAGACGCTGCGTTGATAACTGACATCAGATCTGATCAGGCTTTATCACAGCGGCTGCAGAGGTAGCTGCTGGGAAGGAGAGGGTCTGGTCGTGTTTACTCAGCTGCCATCCTTCCTCCCTTCTTCTCCTCCTCTTCTTCCTAAAACAATGCAGAGTTCCTGTGGTGCTCAGATATCTCCGCTCTCACTCAGTCTCGCCTTTCACTGTGATACCTGAGGGCCTCGGGGCCTCAGGGCCTCCGTCATCGCTGTGGGCACCAACGCAAACACCAACAGAAACAGGACACTCGGACCTGCTCCCTAACCTCAGACTGGGTCCTGGTTTTCCCTTAAACTCTCAGGTTAATGGGCAGAAAAATGTTCCAGTGGAGGTAAAGAGGGCAGAGTTTACGGGCAGCTGCTCGATTTTTGGATGCCTGCTGATGACTGAGAGACCAAAAGGACCCATGTTCAAAGCTCATGCTGGAAGCATGAGGTCTTGATTGTTTCTGTAGAAGTATTTCCCTGGAAGCTGAGCACCATGACTCTGAGGTCCCTCAGATCTAAAACCTCTGAAATGAAACTGTTCTTGGCTAAGGCTGAAATTTGGGCTTTTTTCAGTGAAGCTTTGAGTGCTCAGCGTTTATTCAGCCCTCTGAGATCATTAAGGCTTTATTTTCATGAAACTGCTCTCCATGTCTTCGGTCCTGTTTTTATCAGCTCCTGGTGACTTTGAGGTCTGAGCGGAGTCTCCATCTTTAAAATGAGGCGGCAGACACAGATCACGGATCTCTGCAGGCTCTTGCCATCATTGGACAGCTCTCAGAGGCTTTAAGTCTCCCCCAGATGCTTGTAAAACTTCTTTGACATTGTTGAAATAATGAAGACAAGCAGAAGTTTGACTAAGAGTCGATGAATTTTTCATGCTCGTCTGAATATCTGAGCAAGCGTCTGTTTGGTCTCAGTTAAAAGGCGTCCGGCCTGCAGCCTCTGCAGAGGAAACAAAGACAGGCTCTGGTGCAGAGGCAGCATGTGTTATCAGCGCTGCTGCGACAAAGACTTCATTCCTCTCTCATCATTAATTGATTGTTACGACGCGCCACTCTCCAACAAACAAGCTACAAAAACAGATGCCACAACAACGACTAAACAACCACAGGATGATGAAACACAACCCGAGGCCACAAAATAATGAGTCCACTGCAGCGTGAGCGCCCGCTAACCTGCAGCACGCCCCGGCTCAGGCAGGGGTCGAGGCCGGCCCCTCTAAAGTCTGAGAGTTGTTGTCCTGTAAGACAACAAACAGGGACCAAAAACCCATCAATATCAGTTATTAGTATATTTTAAGAATCAAAGATCCTTCATATCAACATCAGACCACACACCTTCATCTTGACTGAAAACAGACCTAAAGCCTCGACAACCCCAGGTCCTACAACAATGAACATTTGGACCTCCAAACCCACAGAACCCTTCATATTGTTCCTGCAGAACCTCTGGACACTGGAATAACTGTTGGACTCTGTGGGGGTTCAGTCCAGTCTCTGAGACTCTGCTGTTGTCCACTAAGACTACAAAAATACACAAAAGTGACACAAGTGCAGATGACCTGTCCAACGGATTCCAGCAGGACGTGATGTTCAGTCCAGATTCTGTGTTACTGCTCTCAGAAGTCTTTTTCTGAGACCTGGTTCTGTAGGGCTGGAGTTGTGAAAGGCTCATATAAGATCTGGTGTCAGAGGTCTAGCGGTTAAAAAGGGTTCTTGTGGGCCTGGGTTCTGTAGAGGTTCTGAGGGTATCTGAGGTGTTTTGGACCCTCTCTGATAGTGCTGCTGAGGCCTGTTCCAGTGGTTTTTGTGGAATAAAGCGTGCCATTGTGAGGTGAATCGAACCATTGACGTGGATCTAACCGGGTTCTGGGTTCCTGTAAGTCATGCTGGAACACATTTGTGTTTTCGGTGATTTGCTGCAGATCAGCTGCTGCTGTGATAAAATTCTTTGTCTTGACCTCTGTGACTTCCAGCCTGGAGCTCGTCCCCCGCCCGACCCCTCGTTACCTTTGTTCCATCCAGATGAGATGAAATCCGCCGAGGCTCCGACAGGAAGTTAATCTCCCGGCTTTAGCCGCTGATCTTCGTCCACAGCAGAGAAAAGGTATTTTGTGCTTCACTCTTCAAAGCTGCTTACAGACTGAAGTGACTTTAATTTGGTTCTTGAGTGAAACAGTGAGAGCTGAACGTGGAGGATTTACACTCAGATTACAAGTCTTTTATTCTGAAGGATCCCCCCAAAACATCTGTTTAACACTTCATCTGAGAGTTACTCTTTTATTTTGTAATATAGTGTGTGTGCTGCAGCAGAGATGATGCTAAACTTTCCTGATGGAGCGGTGCTGACACTGTGAGGGATAAAAATGCTTCTTTAATGAGTATGATGAACAAATCAGCTCATCACGTATAAAAACACAGTTACAGGAGTGTTTCCAATGAAGCCTCTCAGTGTGAGTCTGTGTGGGTTTATTCTATGGTTGGATCTGCTGCTGTATTAACCACAGTGTATAATAATGCTGCCGGTAAAAGACTCAGAGCTTGATTTCTTTGTCTCGTCCATCTGAACTCTGCTCTTCTCTCTTTGAAGGACGTCTGCAGCTCTTCTTCCTCTCAATTGGTATTTGTTACTCGAGGATTTCTGATATAGAAAGGCTCTTAGAATTATTGGAGTCACTGAGGCTGACTGATCTTTCATCAGCTGTGACTGTGGGATGCCTGTGCACATCCACCAGCTCTTCACCTGCTCAGGGTCACAGCTACACCTTTACATGAACTCCACATATGTTGCAAACCCAAATGGAAATCTGGGCACTAACATCTTCTGCTTGTGTAGCATGTGTCCTCACTGGCTCAGCAGTGACCTACTGGATGTTCATCAAACCCAAGTCAGAGGAGGAGCGACAGGAGCAAGAAGACATGCAGGTGGAGGGGTTTGCGTGCTCTGCTGTGAGCTCTGAAATCCACACCTGAGCTCAGACACCTGAGCTCAGACAGCAGCCGCTGGTTTCTGCTTCCTGTTTGTTTAGCGCAGCTGTGACTGTGATGGAAGTGGAGAGGGTGAAGCTAACATAGCAGCTGAGGCACCACGCCCGCTGTCCTGTTGGGTCAAAGTTCAAACAGATGTTTTTAATGGCTGGTGAAGCTGCACCCTTCGCCCCATCATCTCGTTGACTTTGAGCTGATGTCATGATGGTTCTGTGCTGCTTCCACAGGTGAACCCTCTCATACGTTCAGAGCGAAGCTCATGATCGGCCTTGTGTAGCTGCATGTGTGCGATTAAGCTGCTGCTTCAGTGTTTGTAGGTTTTCTTCGTCCCACAGCAGAAATAATGAGCTGTAATGTCCTCCGAGAGCAGACCTGATGAAACTCTTCACTTCAAACTGCACTTTGACACGTTCACACTTATTTTGCTGCAAATTGGAAATAATTGACTTGTTGAAGGCGGAAAGCTTCAGTGCTGTATTGTTCTTTTATGAAGAAATGTAATTAATGTTTAATTTACGAGGCAACTGCAGATGTAGAAAAGGCCCGACGCTCTGTAGCTGCTCGCCTTGTTAAATATTCATGACTTCAGTCAAAATAAGACACTCGACAGCCTCTTTATATAGGAAAACTCATTTATTTCTTATTCTTTTTCATTCTCTAAACACTCACACTGACTTCAGCGCTCTGCTCTTTGTCTTCAGTCCATGAAACTCAGTGACCATGATGGAGCTGCTCTCCACTGAGGGCTTTTCAGGCTCTTCCTTTGCTTATTTGTAAGTTGTTTTGTGTTTTTTTTTGTGTCTTCTTTATATTTTCACAGCTCAAGGAAAACTTAAAACATAACAGATCAAATTGTCTAACTGTAGCTTTTTGGCTTCTTGTAGTAAAATTATCCCTCGATTCTTGCTGTGAACAAGCTAATGAGCATGTTTTTATTCATAGAATATTTCCATTTTTTCCCCTGCAATTCCTCTGACCAATGATACAGCTGCTGGCAGCACAGTGGTGCAGTGGTTAGCACTGTTGCCTCAGAAGGTCTGGGTTCAAAAGCACCTTGGCCCGGGCCTTTCTTTGTGGAGTCTGCATGTTTTGTGGTGTTGGCCTGTTGTTAGGATGTTGCCGGCATGGTGTTGGGGTGTTGTTGGGATGTTGTTGGTGTGATGTCGCTGTGTTGTTGGTGTGGTGTTGGGGTGTTGTTGGGATGTTGTTGGCCTGTTGTTGGTGTGATGTCGCTGTGTTGTTGGTGTGGTGTCGGCGTGTTGTTGGGGTTTTGTTGGCCTGTTGCCGGCGGGGTGTTGGACTTGTTGTTGGGGTGTTGTTGGCCTGTTGCCGGCGGGGTGTTGGACTTGTTGTTGGGGTGTTGTTGGCCTGTTGCCGGCGGGGTGTTGGACTTGTTGTTGGGGTGTTGTTGGCCTGTTGTCAGCATGTTAAACAGCACCTGGGTCCCTGATGAGATCAGGACATGTGACCTGTGGCCTTGATGTGATGCAGGAGCTTATCTCTGGTTTTGATTAGGAGCTGAATAAAGGAGCAGAGTCTCTAATCTTTAATACATCTTGGAGTGAAGGAAGTGCGATCTGTTGTTGGAGCGATTAAGGCGGAGGCTCGGCACCGTGTTTGTGTGACGGCGGCAGAAAAGAAGCAGTGCTGCAGTTTAATCATCCTGCAGCATGAATCTGCAGCTGCAGCTTTCTTTAAGATTTAAGAGGATTTAAAGATGAATCCAAAGTGAACATCGCTGACGTTAAACTCGCCTCCCTGCAGCTGTTCCCGTTGTTCTGCTGCTCCTGGCTCAGATCTGAGGCCCACAAGGTGACAGTTTATCAGATAATCCAGCTCTGAGCCACCAACATCCCACAGCTCAGGTCCCACCTCAAACCTGCTCTGGATCCAAATCTCCACCACGAGTTCAGGGTGAGGCGCTGTTTTAGCCTCATAAAACAAACAAACAAAAAAACTCACAATCTAAAGCTTTCCAACAAACTCTCACACATCCAGTTTGACCGAGCAGCTCTTCTGTTAGAAGCTTTTCACCTGGATGTTCCACACAGGTGAGAATCCCATACAGAGGTGGAGGCACATTAACTGAACCCAGACTGGGTGGATGATGACAGGTTAAAGCAGACTGAAGTGAAAGAAACACAGTGAAGTGCTTCAGCTGTGAAACACCTCGCACTGCTTTCTGTGCTGATGGTTGTGGAGGTGGAGACCTACAAACAGCAGCAGAAACGCACATGTTCATATGTCAAAGATAACATGTAGTCCTTTATAATAACCATGGTTAATGAATGGTAGGTAAGCAGATTGTAAGTAATGGTTCAGTGATGTTTACTGATTGGTTAGATCTGAATGGTCATAATAAAATTGAACCCTGTGATTTTGGCTCAGTTTAGGTCGGTTTAAATGCAGCGACTCACAACATGCACACAACATGCTAAAAAAATGATGCTTGAGGTGAGGCAGTGAGAGGAGCGTCTAACTTCTTCCTCTTCCAGCTGCTCCCTTTAGGGGGCGCCACAGCAAATCATCTGCCTTCATCGTTCCCTATCCCAGCATCCTCCTCATCCAACCCTCTGCATGTCCTCCTTCACTGAATCCATGAACCTCCTCTGAGGTCTTTCTCTACCCCTGCCTGGCAGCTCCATCATCCACCCTCCTTCCTCTGCTCATCAGGGAGTTTGTTACATAAAGTTTGATCAAATGTTTGAATATCAGCTGCAGTCCATGTTAGAGTCCACCACTCACAAAGCTCCAGTTCTGCATTATACACACTGATGGAGAAACATTTATTAGAACATTGCTGATGATTAGAAAACATTATTATTGGTGTTTTCTTGAAGCTGGAGGAGCTCCCAGATGATGGTCCGTATCAGAGCAGCTTTCTGTCACTGACGTGACCCGAACACCACACGAGGCGTTCAGGCTCATGCGCTGAAGTGATGCACTGTGACGTCTTCTTTTGATGTTCTTGGGCACTTCCTATGTTTCTGTGATAAAAGCCAAAAACTGCTGATTCCAATTATTCATTGAGCGGCACGAGATCATGCTAATTAGCATCATGTCAGCGTATGTCAGGCTCCAATTATGTTAATCCCTGTGAGGGAGCGTCCTGTCACCTTCAGCTCGGAGAGACGGGCACTGATATTAACGTCTTCGTCACAGAGACACGAGGCGCTCTCTGCATCTCTGCCGGCTTTCATCATCAGTCTCTGAGCGCAGCCACAGCTAACTGAATAACACGGAAACATTTCGAATCTTGGAAATGAACTCCACTGCGCTCAAAGTTGTTCCTTTATTTTGAAAACTGTTCCTTCCACTGTCCTCTTCCTGTAACATTCACCTGTTCCAGTCTGGCAGTGCACAGGTGTGATACCTAAAGTTTCTAATAATGAGCTCATTGTATGTGCAGGAATCCCTGTGTGATGTCACAGAGAGGGGACAGAACCCCGCCCACCTGCAGTTTGTGAGGGACAGCCAATCAGAACAAAGTTGTCTTAAAGGGGGAGGAGCTAAACAGCTTGTTTCGGCTACGGGATGAGCTGCGAATCATAGTCCAATATGGAGGTGCAACTGGGCAGAGTGGTTCCAGTTTAACCTGGTTACCATGGAGATCACTGTCATAACCATGACTGACCATCACCACAGCACGGTGACGAGTACAGCGACCCGGATAAAGGTTCTCCTCCACATGCAGGTGAGTCTGATATCATTCAGTCCCTGAACAACGCTGGGTAACAGCTGGGGGCGTGACCCCCGGTGCATCGACCCAGACTGTACTATGGAGCTCTGCGTCTCACATTAAAGGAGCGTGTCTGTGATTTCAGCTCCTAACACCGACGGATAACGGTGTGATGTGAGGATTCTCACCGAACTTTGGGAACAGACGACTGAAACCTAAACGAGCAGAAAAAGTCAGAAACCAAAGTAAATGATAAAAAATAAACTCCAGCTGTCGTCTGGTTGGAGGTCATGTGACCCTTATTGTTTCCTGTCTGTGAGCCTGTGGGTGTAAAGCGAGCTGGTTTTCAGCAGCTGATGATGAACTGAGCTCTTCCTCTCCACCTCTCCTCCATCACATGAACCTCAAAGAACAACAGATAAATGAAGCTGTGCTCCTCAGTGGCCAATCGGAGCCGCCGAGCGCCGAGGCCTCTCCTCACAGGGGGAACTAATTTATTGAGCTCACGGTTGGAGCAAAATACACCATTAAAGGGCATATTTAAGCACATTTGCAATCCTTAGAAGAAGGTAACGGTATTTGAATTTGCCCCAGCTTGAAGGAGAGTCTTTAATGTTGTGTCCACGGGACAAACGCACATCAAAGGCAGAGGACGTTCCTGACGCTCTAAATGAAATACTTGTGGATTAAAGCGAGGGGCAGGTGGCCCCCAGACTGTCCTCTCTGGCAGAGCTGCCGGGCCTCACTGAGAGCGCTCCAACCGCCGCCTCATGCCACGCTATCGTTCCCGCGAATGCAAATTAAATCCGGGCGATGGAGCTGCTTTGAATTCCTGCAGGAGGGGGATTCTCCTCCCTCCGCTCCCCTCTCTTATCAGCCCAGCGCCCGGGGAGGCAGGGGGGTATTTATATGAATAGGTGCCCTGCTCCCAGTCATTTATGTATCTGGTACACCCCCCACCTCCTCCTCCTCCTCCTCCTCCTCCTCCTCTTCTTCACTGTATAAACAAGAAGAGGCCATCTTTGATGTTCCACAGGCTGCAGGACGAGATCAGCGGGTCTGCTGACCTCAGATGTGCCTGAAAGACGCAACGTGGGTTTAATGTCACCGCCGAGCGGGCCGAGGTGGTTAGACGTGATTTCCCTCCTCTCCTCGTACGTCTCCACGTCTCCACACGATAACCCAGAATCAGTTTAACATATGCTGGACAGCTCAGCTCTGCAGGCATTTTACTCTCAGATTTAAATAGAAACAAAGTCTGATGTTTGTCCTTCAGACTCAGTGACAGAAGAGGTGACCACCGCCCTGCTGCACTCCTGCATCCACCTCCTCCATCCTGCTACACCGCGAGCGATTAAATTAGTGGTTCTGTAAAGAAGTCAAGACTCTGTGTGTGTGTGTGTGTGTGTTTGTCTGTGTATGTTGCTGGATGCTCAGAGCTGCTGCTGCTGCTGCTGCTGCTGCTGATGATGATGTGTGTGAAGAGTTTCCTCCTCTCTGTTGGTTCCCATGGCCCCTCCCCTCGGTCTGGTCCTGGTCCAGATCTGATCCGGTGTGTTTCGATGTGTTTACAGTCGGTGTGAACATCACACTCGTGTTTTGGGTGGAGTGTTGATGTTGGTGAGAAAGTAGCAGTGATTTATGGCCTTGGTCTGTTTATTGATCCTCGATGGAGGGCGGGAGCATCAGTTTCCCATGCTGTGGTGTATTTGTGTGCTAATGAGCCAAAACCTTTCTTTGCACTGATCCGGGACCAGA
Source organism: Pterophyllum scalare (assembly GCA_024447675.2). Taxonomy (NCBI): domain Eukaryota; kingdom Metazoa; phylum Chordata; class Actinopteri; order Cichliformes; family Cichlidae; genus Pterophyllum; species Pterophyllum scalare. The sequence goes on from JAMQGT020013886.1 coordinate 29,319, forward strand.
TTCTGATCGGACAAACAAACATCCGAGAGCTTTTCTCTTCCTGTCACTCTGAGTTTTTCTCACAGGCAGACTTCATGTCCGCATAAACACACCAGCATTCCTGCAGTACTCCTGCTCCATCCTCCCAAAGAGTTCAAGAATCCTCAGCCTGCAGAGGAATGCAGCACACTATAAAACCCATGCATCCCTCTCCTGACCTCCTCCAGCTCTTCTGGTGGGACAGCTGAGAGACATAATTTCTGCAGAGTCCTCACCTCACCTGAACCTGCATCCTGGTCAGATGAACCACCTCGTCTGGCTTCTTTGGATGTGGAGGAAGAGCCCAGACACCAACAGTGATGCAGTCTTGCTGTCCACCTGTCCAGGTGGGATCGCCTTCAGGACCCAGATCTGGATTAGTGGAAGACAGCAAGACATTATTATGCTTAATTTCCTTTTCTTGTCTTGTTAGCTGAAAGAGAAGAAGAAACAGAAACACGATCACATCAGCTCAGCGTGGCTATCCACACAAAACCACACAGATGCCCCTGCAGCCCACTCAAAGCACCCCTAAACTCCCCCCAGTGCCTGTGGGAGCTTCACTCTGGGAATCATTATGAACCTGGATGGATGGATGGATGGATGGGTGGATGGATGGATGGATGGGTGGATGGGTGGGTCAGTGGATGGATCCAAATCGCAGCTCAGCGTTTTTCGGACTGAATCCAGCTGCTCTCATTTTTCTGATGTACAGGAATGCATCATCAGCTCGCCGTGTTTGTGAGCAGCTGCCACCGTAAACGTGACGTCAGCTACATTTTTGGGATGCTGATCATTTCACGGCAGTGACCTCAGTGAGCCCTTGGCCTCCTCCTCCTCCTCCTCTTCAGCCCTCCTCACACAGGAAGCGTATTGTCCGTCTCGCAGCGGCGCCTCATTGACATGCTGGAGGCCTCCATGGGCAGCAGATCTGACACACAACGCCACAGTGAGACACGTCTGATCAGAGCTGTCTGTCACCTCACAGTAAAAATATCACGTGTGGCTTGAAGTCATTGTGATGTGTTTCATTTTCCAGATAAAAACCGTCCTTTCAGCCTCAAAGAGGAGCACGAAATCCAACAAACAGCTTCAGATGAACCCGTCAGTCCAAAACACTCTGTGTGTGTGCAGCACTCCAGGAAACTCTGAATGATCATCAGCTTCATCCTTCAGTTGAGCTTCAGCTTCTCCACCTGCTGCTCCCGTTGGTCTAAACCTGCAGCTTTAATTCTCAGTCAGGTGATCGAGGTTCATTTCTACAGTTAAAACTTGAAACCGGCCTCAGTCGAGACTGAAAGTTTGTTAGCTTCAGGAATGCTAACACTGTCAGACACTGGAAACAGCCCAACGTGAACACCTCCTCCTCATCTTCATCAGCCTCAGGTTCATCTTCACCTGCGGAGCTGCAGCTCCTCCACCTTCCTGCGAAAATAAGCCACCAGACAAACGTCTGTATCAGCGCCATCAGGTGAGACTATGAATTACACCTTTGTGATGCTGCTTCATTTAAAGTGATGAAACCATCTCTAAGACCATCTGAGCAGCCTCACTGAATCACATGAATGCAGCCTGTTATTGGGTCTCTCTGTACGTCAGAGCATGAGTGTTTCCCATGGTGCTGTGTGTGATTGAGCCGATTTGTCTCAGTAGGTGGAGGTGGCGCGTTTCCAGCGCAGCTTTTTGTTTGCTGGGTGGGGATCTCTCTTTGGTCTCAGATCTATTAATCCAGATTCATCTGAGCCGCCTCATCACAAACACCCGGCGCTCCGGGCGGCCCCGGGGTCCACGCCGCCTCCACCAGGTAAACATTAGCATAGTAATTAGCCTCTGTTAATTCAGCAAATTAACGGCATGATGTTGTTTCCTGTGTGGCCCTCAGAGGAGCAGCCTGGCCTGGAGCCGAGCCAACAGCTGATGGTTGCAGAGCAGATTCTATTGTTTTCTATTGTTCCTGCGAATCAGTCTGAACGCAGCTGGAGAAGCTGGGTCTCCTCCGGCTCAGGAAGTCCTCTGAAGGATCGGTCACCTCACATCAGAAGTGAAAGTAGAAGAATGAATTATTCAGTGACTGAGGAGGAGAAACCAGTGTGACTGCAGGTGTTCCCAGCACATCACCAGTATAAACCAGTGTGTTCAAACCTTTGTGACCTCCACATGTCTGACAGGAGGAGGAGCCCACTCGAACACACTGAAGTGTGTGGATTAAAGTACAGCAGAAATATATTCTGACTGCGTCATCGTGTTTAATGGAACGGCTGGTCGGAGCAAAAACTGCATCTGAGCCGTTTCAGTTTGTATTTAATCAGCTGATTGACAGTTTCAGTCCTTAAATCTGAGCATGAATGTTTTTAGTGTTTCTGATGCTCTGCAGGGCCTTCTTACATTTTCTGTACCGTTAGCTCTGGGAGGGAGGGAGGGAGGGAGGATGAGGGCTCACCTGTCTGACAGGGTTTCAGGGTTTGTTGCGTTTCTGCTGAAGCTGAACTCATCGCAGCTGCTCAGTTTGGTTTCTGTGCTGCACACTGAGCTGTTCTGGTGGTCGTGATGCGTTTCCTGTTTGCCTCCTCGTTTGGCGGCAGATTAACAGTCCCAAGGTGCCGCCTGTAATTTGATAATGAATATTTACAGGCGGGAGATGTAGGTCAGAAACCCAGCAGCTCTGCAGGTGATTACATCCACTTCATCAGATCACTTTAGATAATTAGCAGAGGAGCGACTCACTGCAGGAGGATAATTAGAGCGACCTGCTCGTGCTCACATCAAACATCCAGAGGAGGAGGAGAGCTTTTACTCCTAACTAACAGTCCGTGGGAGGTTAATGGGCCTCTAATAAAACCTTAAGGACAGCTTCAGCTGTGGGACTTTCAGCACTGATGAGTTTCCCGGGCAAAGGTGGCAGCTCATCATGGTGTTTGTTTTTTCAGGTTAGAGCTGCTAGTCCTCACCAAAGTAATTTTTTAAATGTTCAGAGTTCAGATTTATAGTTGTTGGAGATTATTCTGCAGTCGTAGCCTCCGTCAGGCCACACAGGACAACATGAGCTGCACATGAGACAGAAATACAACAAGCAGGCTGGGAGTTTATCCTCAGCAGTTACTGCTCAGGTTTAAACTGGTTTTAAGGAGGCCGAGTAGCCTGACTGTGAGCTGCAGGCATGAATGAAGTTTAATCTGTTGGTGTTTGCTTCACCGACATCCAACCAAGCAGAAGATCTGAATACAACACTGCAGCTCTCACCTCTTAACAGCAGCACATCCTCCAATATCAGAGAGAAAGCCCAACCAATCTCATCAGCAGCACTTGGTGACAGTGGGAAGGAAGAACTCCCTTTTAACAATAGGAAACCTCCACCAGGTTCAGGGAGGGGCAGCCATTTGAGGGGACGGAAAAAGAGGACAAAAGCAGAGGCACAGAAACATGTGAAGAAGAAACACTCAGTGCATCATGGGAACCCCCCAGCAGCCTAGGCCTATAGCAGCATAACTAAGGGAGGGTTCAGGGTCACCTGATCCAGCCCTAACTATAAGCTTGATCATAAAGGAAAGTTTTAAGCCTAATGTTAAAAATAGAGAGGGTGTCTGTCTCCTGAATCCAAGCTGGGAGCTGGTTCCACAGAAGAGGGGCCTGAAAGCTGAAGGCTCTGCCTCCCATTCTACTTTTAAGTATCCTAGGAACCACAAGTAAGCCAGCAGTCTGAGAACGAAGTGCTCTATTGGGGTGATACGGTACTATGAGGTCTTTGAGATAAGATGGGGCCTGATTATTCAAGACCTTGTATGTTAGGAGAAGGATTTTAAATTCTACTCTAGATTTAACAGGGAGCCAATGAAGAGAAGCCAACATGGGAGAAATCTGCTCTCTCTTTCTAGTCCCTGTCAGTACTCTAGCTGCAGCATTTTGGATCAGCTGAAGGCTTTTCAGGGAGCTTTTAGGACAGCCTGATAATAATGAATTACAACAGAAAAATGCTCCATGTCAAAAATCAAACAGCAGCTCTGATCCTGACACGTTTGAATCATTCAGGTGTTTGTGGAGAATCTGTCACGTTTTGTTTGACTGTTGTGGGTTTGTGTGTGTTGCTGTTGCAGATCTGGTTCAGGCCTCAGGTGGGCCGAGTGTTTTGAATGGTTGTTGGATGGTTGTGAGAAGCAGCTGTGTTTGCAGGCCCTGATCCTGATCCTGGCACTGAGTGCGCTCACATCTATTATTCATGTGTCCTCAGTATCAGAGGCTGTGGGTCCTGCAGCCACCTGTCTCTCCCTGTCTGGGAGCCTGTGAGAGAACAGAGACTTCAGGCTCTTTTCACTCTCATGCTGATCTTTGTCTTTATTTTTTAACAGCTTCCTAAAAATCTTCTGCTGATTGATGAAAATGAAAGTGCTGCACAGTTTGATTCTATTCATGAGAACAGCTGATCAGTGTGTTTGTTATCAGGTCAAAATCAGTTTCACTGCATTTTATCTGCATTTAGTTTTAAAACATGATTTCAAATCCTTTTCATTTGACTGTTTGAATAAAAGCTTTCATGTGTCTCTCAGCTGTCTGTGCTCCAAAGACAAAGATCATCTTCATCATCAGAGTCTTTGCTCCACATCAGGTCCAGTTTAATTTGCTTCACGTTGACCTTCTCTCTCCGGAGGTGATATTTTCTGTTTCCTGCTGTTAACAATCCAGAGGAAAGAAACATGACCCAGAGTGAAGGTGTCTGCAGGTTTGCAGCAACAAGAAGCAGCATGAATATGATCAACAGAAATCTGCTCTGGAGCCTCATTCTTCATTTTAAACTCAATCAGCTCAGCCTGAAATTCAACTTTAAATCAGGCCGGTTCAGGAACCAATAAGAAATGACCCCGCCTCCACCATCAGCTCATGAACAGCCTGAGGAAACTGCAGCTACAGGTCAGAGTGAGACCTACTCTCTGAGAGCAGCTCCGTCTGCAGTTTGTTGGGGATCAGCAGTGATGGCAGCAGGAGTATTATCGTTATTTCAATAGTTGTTCTCTTCCTCCTCCTCCTCATCCTCCTCTACCTCCTCTTCTTCACCTTCCTCCTCTTCCCCTCCTCTTTCTCCTCCTGTTTCTCCCCCTCTTCCTCGTCTTCCTCCTCTTCTTCTGCTGTAAGGACTCGTCCTCTCCCTCCTTCATATGTTTCTGAACACTGTTTCCCTCTTAATTCAAAAATGCTAATTACGTATTTCCCGGGTTGTTTGGTGTCCTTGGTAACCATAGAGACAGAGTCATGTGAGTTTTGTAAGTGGGCCATGAGGCGATGAGCAGAGAGATGAGACTGTTTTACTCTCTGCAGGTCATGTGATGCCAGAGAACCTCCAAAGGATGTTTGCACAAATGCAGCGATGTCACATCCTGCAGCTGTTCTCAGTAACATCAGGAACAGAAGCATGTGTGATGCAGCAGGTGTAAAGTAATCTGATTTCTTTACTTGTTACTCTGTGAAGCGTCACAATGCTGAGAGTCCTGCTGGGACTGAAATAAATACACTCACAGCTCATTAATATTCACACTTTCATACATCAGGCATTATGGAGCTGCTCACAGTCAGCTCCACTTAAAGGTCACTGATTCTCACTTCCTGTCAGGAATCCCTGTGAGTCCACCTCAGGCTGCTCCGAACATTCAGATTTTAATACTCTCATAAAAATGATTTCTTCATAGACAGGCCACACCCACCAGAGAGGAAACAGACCACGCCCACCAGAGGAAAGGTCAGTCTCCAAACACTGAAACACGTCATTGCTGGATAAAAAACATGTCACCATATTGTTTTACTGTCCTTATGCTGAAGTCGGCTGCAGCACTATGAGAATGCTGCTGCTGGCACAAAGCTCCATCCGTCACACAGGCCTCTCATTCTTATAGCCTATAAAAACTGAGGTGTGGACCTGCTGCTGGTGGCTCTCACCTCACTGAAGCTTCATCGGTGGAAGAAGAGAGCTGATTTCCTCTTCAGTTTTGCAGGACTTAATTACACACTGTCTCTGGATGCAGTACAGCCTATAAGCTCTGGGTGCTGCCCCTCAGCATGCTTCAAGGGGTCAACCAATCAGATAAACGTGGGGTTTTAGGGATGGGGCCTAAAAGAGATGGGAGCTAAAATAATTTGTTCCTGGCTGCATTAAGGGCCGGGATCAGAAGGATTATTCGGAACTGTGGATCATGCAAAGCTACTATAGCAGAGTCTAAATATGGATCTGCAGATAAGCAAAAAAGTCACTCAAAGCACTTTACACAACACGCCTCTTTCACACACACACAATTTGCTGGTTGATCTGTGTTCCTAACCTCACCCGTGGCTGGATCACAGCTAAACGCTGCAGCAATGAGCTTCCTCTGGGCTCTGACTTAGAGGGCTCAGAGTGGAGCTGCTGCTCCGCCACAATGAAAGAAGCTAGCTGAGCTGGTTCAGCATCTGACCAGGATGCTTCCTGAGTGCCCCCCAGAAGAGCCAGAGAGGAGGAGGTCTGGGCATCTCTGTTCAGACTGTCGTACCTGCAGCCAAAGACCTGGATAAGTGTTAGAAAACAGATGGATGCCAGTTTGTTGTTGCTGTGTGCTGAGTGATGTGAACAGTGGACAGCAGTCATGCTCCGGTCTGGGTGCAGGGTGGAGTACGTATGGAGGTGATCACAGGCGCAGCCCTCAGGTCGGAGCTTGGAGGTGTTGTATCTGGAACTCGTCCCGTTTCCCTGCACAGATCAGAGGGATGAATCTGTGTCGTCTCTGCTGAGTTTGAATTGTTTGTGTGTTTGAAACCTTCGCATAAATATCTTCACTTTATCACCTCCTGCTGTTCGTAGGTTCGAGCTCAGCTCTCTGACACCTTTTTCTTCAGTTTCCTTTTCTAACTCTTTGAAACTGCTTCCTCATTAGCATGTGAGCGAGCCGGCCATGCAAATCGTTTGAAATGCAAAGACGCAACCAGTTTCTATATTTCATCAAGGAGCTTTTCATGTTTAATAAATTACAGACGCCATCCTCCAAGACTTTGTTATTCATTAACCAAAAAGCACACAATTGGGATCCATTTAAAATCTTAATCACAACCTGCATGATTATTTGCTTTCTGCTAATATTTGGCTTGGCAGCGGGGGAAGGGGGGGTAAGCCTTGGTGTTTGTAATGGGATCAGATGTTCAGCCATCAGCGTGTGACTGAAACAGATTCATTACCACAGAAACAAACAGGAAGACGTTTCAGCTCACACGAGTGTGCGGACGCTGCGTTGATGATGGAAGAGTGCTCGAACTGGACCGTCCAGTGTGGCGTGCTGTGGTCGTTTCTGGGCGTCTCGTCCATCAGTGGCATCGGCCTGTTTGTGTTTGTTGTGAACGGCGCTCAGCATTTGGGGAGCTTTAATGGCCTGTTGTCATTACAGAGCATAAATCACTGCTGTCAGGAACAACATGACTAATGCTCCCGAGTCCTTGGAGGAGTCGCATTTCCTGAAATCCGTCCTGCTCTGATTGGTCGGTAATGATGATGGTTTTATCGCACTAAATGTTCAGGGAGGTGAAACTGGGTTCAGGAGTCTGAGTCTTGTGGAATCCCCCAGGGGAGATCAGCAGAGGCCGACTTACAGTCATCAATGCTGACACAGAAACTTCTGTCGGCGAGGTAGGACCTAAACTACTGGAGGGCTGCACCTGTGATGCCCACACACTGCTCCAGCCTAGATATGAGTATCTCATGGTCCACAGTATCAAACACAGCAGTTAAATCTAATAGTACAGGGGTGGCCAACCCCAGGCCTCAAGAGCCGGTGTCCTGCAGGTTTTAGATTTGTTCCTGATCCAACACACCTGAATCTCATATAGAAGTCATTAGCAGGACTCTGGAGAACTTGATTGCATACTTAGGAGGTAATTCAACCATTTGATTCAGGAAAGTAGAACACAGTCACCAGAGTTGGTTGCCAAGAGAATATCATTAAAAACCCTTAACAAAGCAGACTCAGTGCTGTGATGGGATTTAAACCCAGACTGGAATACTTCCAGAATCGCATGCTCATCCAGGAAGGTCTTTATTTGAGCGAAGACAACTTTCTCCAGGATTTCAGAAAGAAATGTTAACTTGGAGACATGCCTAAAATTTGCCAACACCGACGAGTCTAGCTGTGAGGAGGTGGAGCACTGATGATGCAGTCATTGGTCCATCATTACAGCCTCCACAGCAGGATGAAGAATCATTGACAAGTTGGTGTTTCACTGAGGCTTCAGAGCTGCACAGAAATGGCCTCAGTGTGCTTCTCAGTAAGAAGATATGCAAACACTAAGATCACAGTTACCCATCGATCTACACATCTGCTCCCATCTGGACCAATGGCACCAACAAACTGTTCCACTGTATTAACATCAAACAGAAACCATCAGCACCTTCTGATGAGCATTAACCACTCCTTCCTGAACACCTCCCAAATCTCATTCCTTCATGATCCTCAAACATGCTGTGAACGTCACACTCTGCCCATTAACGCCCTTTCACACCTGACTAAAAACAAGCTTCAGGTGTGCTGAAGTTTACAGACTTCCTCAGTTCTTCAGTGAAAGTCAGAATTCTCCTCTGCTTCCAGGTCTGCTGTCAGAGATCATGTTGTGTGGAAACCTCACAGAGCTACTGCAGTTTGTCTCCTCTGTAAAATCACTCGATGAGTGTCAGACGCTGCTGCTGTGAAGAGACACGCACACACTTGATTTTGTGTTGCTGTGAAGTCGGTCAGAGTCTGGATGTAAGCTGAGCACCGCGTCGTGTTTCCATCAGTGAGTCAGCAGATTTCAGAGCAGACTTTAACATTTCTGCCTCTTTTAAATTAATGACAGCATCCCCGCCATCTGCTCACCGCGAGGGGCTGAGGGCCAACAACAATATGTCCACCACCAACGGCGAGAATAATGAATGAATCATGTCCTCAGAGCTGGAGAACGGAGCACGTTCAATATTTCACTGCTGAGACTGAGCAGGAGGCTCCGCCCTCTGCAGCTCTGCAGCACATTTCCTGAGAATCAGCTTGACCACATATCAATCAATGAATCAATCAATCGATTGGCAGAACAGCTGCAGGACTGTCAGAGATCAGTCACAGTTTACCAGGCAGGGAGGCTCTAATGAAAGCAGGTGCATTGTAGGAAATGTAGTTTCAGGTCAGAGTTTCTAGCCTGAAAGTATGTTTCCAGGTCTCTGCCTACACGGTCTCACCTGGTAAATACTACTAAATACGTAACAGAGACCTGCACAGGCTGCATCAACGAGCTGCACGGAGAAAAGCTCCACATGAGAAGCATGGACTTCAGGAAGTAAATCTACTTGGTGAGAAAAGGAAACATCATGGATTGGTAACTGGGGTGAAGGCCACATCAGGAGGTTGGAGGGGTGGAGGTGGTGTCACTCTCAGGTGTATGAGCCAGGAGAACGTCGCTCTCTTTGTGTTCTTTTGGTTTCACTCTCAGCTGCTGGTCGGGTTTAGGTAGTCAGATTTAAAGCTGCTCGTCCAGCTTTTGTTCTTTTTAATCAGAGTGTCCTTCAGTGACAGAGCATTACAATCCATATGACTAGTAACAGTGTTGTAATTTTACCCAAACCAGCATCTTCTCCTGGTCCACACTGGACAAGTGATGGCAGCGAATCAAAGCAGTGCATGGAAAAAGTGAAAAAGGGGGAAGCACCTGCGCCTGCAGCCAAAACTCACGTGACATCAAAGACTGACATTATTATTATGATGATATTTCATGGAAGTTCTGAGTGAAGGACCTCTGAGCCCGACTGCACTAAGAACAACTCAGTGCTCAATCAGATCTGCTCCTGGCTTCATTCAGGTAAACCTGAGCAGGTTTCAGTCCTGAGCTGTAATTGGACGTGTTAGCCGCCACATCACAGTGAGGTCAGTGAGGTTTGCGTCTCCGCCCCTGCTCTCTAACCTTCTGAGGTTAAATGAGTCCTTAACACCTCCAGCTGGGGCCAAACAGATCTGTGAGCCTCCCCCGAGCCTCTGCAGGTGAAGCAGTTTCAGCCTAAACCGGGCAGCAGGCGCTCAGCGCTGAACGGCAGATGTCTGTGTGTACGGCGAGCTGGCAGGCGGTGCAGGTGGCAGATGCCCGAGTCGGGCGCCAAACGCCAGCAGTCGGGCACAGATGGAGCGTCACGTTCAGGGAGGGAGCGGCGAGCCCCCACCTTCTGCTGCTGGAGGTGAGGCTCAGAGGAATGTGGGGCGGCAAGGCCACCAGAAAAACCTGAACCATGCTAACAAGGGCGGGGGTGTCCTCCCCCTCTCTGACACTTTAACGTAGCACTGAAAGGTGGAGGAGGAGTCACTGTTACTTTGATCCTGAGACAGGTGAGAACAATTTACAGCTTTTCATTAAATTATGAATAAAGTAGAAATAAAACGGGGGGGGGCAGAAAAACACTTTTTATATTTATTAAAATAAAACCAGATCATCTAAACTCGAAGGGATGATGGAGCTTCAGCCTGTCGGTGTTTATCACGGAAACACATCCTCAGTGAGTCGATCGATGTTTTCATTAAATCAGCTGTTACCTCTGCAGGTACATGCTCAGCACTTTAAACACATCAGGCCTGTTTTAAAAAGTCAGCTTCACAGTTTCATCAGAACATGTTTCTCAGTTTCCTGCTTCAGGTCAGAGCTGCTTCTAAACCTGCTCTCAGTCTCACTGAAACCAGCCTGCAGCCCGCCCCCCATCCTCACCTGTCTGTGTGAGACAGGTTCGAGTCAGAGGACACTGAGCCCTCTGAGTCCCTCTGAGCTCTGAAATGAGGAAATGTTTCATTTCCTGTGAGCAGAAAAAACTCCACATTTTATCTGAAGCTTCACTGAGACTCGTCATTATTTCCTCTCCTCCAGAAGCATCCTGAAAATCTGAAAACCGATTTAGAAACACAAGCTTCATTAAAATGTTCATATTTGATCAGAACAACAAAGAAAGATGTTCTCCTCTAAAATAAAACCTGTCCTCGCTGATGCTTCAGATTCATTCAAACTTAGTCTGTAAAAAAGAAAAGCAGTTTTAGTGTTTAATGATACGTCATCATGAGCATCATATCATATACTTGCTGATTTTATTTGATGGCCCCATAATAAAACCACGAGTCATTTCTTCTTTACTGGACAGTAAACTGTCGTGATCTCTGCAGAACAACATGTCAGATTAAAGGACACTTACTGGAAAATTTGGGTGCGTGTGAAGATGAATTAAAGATTAACAGCTGATCTGACCCACAGCCTTATTATCCAGCCTTCGAGGAAAAACCTTCATTACAGTGAGAAACACCTCATCATCACAGGACAGTCGGGACACTGAGCGTGACCGACACCTGGACTCTCAGCTTCAGGTGGACAAGCACACACAGCAGATTGACCTGTGCAGGCTGCATTTCACCAACAACACAAACATGAGGGAGTCTGTTTGTTCTGTGAGGCCACGGATACTTCACAGCACTCTGAGTGACTCTCAGCCCTCAGAGCTCAAAACACCAGCAGAAAGGAACCTAACCCATGACCTTCACACCCACACTCAATGTGGAAGTTCACCTGTTCAGCGTGTGCCTGAAATGTGGTTCCTCAGTGACCTGCTGGGTGTTCAGATCCACAGTTATGATCTCATGTAACTGTTTTAAAGGCTGAATGCAGGATTGCATCTGCTGTATCAGCTTAGTTATGGTCAGAGGAGCAGGGCCTGCTGTGGGTGGAGGAGTGATGGTCGGAGGCTTGGATGACAATGAGGCGGCGGAGTGAGAACGAAGCAGCAGGACAGATTCTCCCGCAGCCTTCCTCCGAGGCCTCGGCACCATCAGGGATCTTTGGACTAATTGAGGAACCTGGCACGATGAAGCAAACAGACAAACACGCCGGTCGTGTCTCAGCCGGGGGGAATGTTCCAGTTCAGGAGGAGGAGGAGGAGGTGGGGGCTCATAAATCTGAGATGAGTCTGTTGGCCTCCTGTGCAGGCTGGTGAATATGGAGGAGAGCTGATGGATGATGGAAAGGGACTTTGGGGACAGAAGTTTAGCCATATGGCCCTTTTAGCCCGGCCTGGACAGCAGAGCGGACAGGGCCACGTGCTGAGGTCACTTCCTACGGCCTCATGTGGGACTCGCAGACTGCTGATCTCAGGACAGCAGAGATTTTGACCTCTCCATCCCGAAAACAGCGAGCGTGACCCCAGTCAATCTGCTGGACAGCTGACAGCAGACCTGACTCAGGGATTAGACCGATCCCTGGGTGGGGGCATGTTTGTGTTGTTATCCTTGGAAAATCCTGACAGGAATAAACATGGAGAATAAACATTAAACTACACCATGTTTCTCAGACCGTGTGGAGCAGCTTTAAATGTTAAATTAGGAACGCCGTTCATAAAAAACGCTTTATTGTTCATTTGACTGAGAGCTCAATGAGGACGAACACTGCAGGCAAAGTGTTTTCATTCAGTCTGCATCCCCAAAACCCCAATCACCACTCATATCTGCACTTACAGGTAACAGGAAGATCAGTAACATCCAATCAAATCCCAGAATTTCACCCAAACTGGAGCTTCACCTTCTTGGATGGTCTGTTAGTCCAATGAAGCCACAGCAGCCATATTATTGGTCAGATAATTGCATCAAAAATGCTCCAAAAGGCTCCAACAGCACAAACACGGTCCAGCTGAGGTGAGGCCTAGCAGACAGCTAGCAGCTACAGCCGCCTGTGTCACCATCCACCTGTCAGTCAGACAGGTCACGCCCTTAATATGCAAACTTTATTTAAGGAGGTGAGTTAAACCTCCTCCCCCTTACAGCCGTCATGAAGGAGGAAGTTAGCTCCAGAGACCAAAGCAGCTTCTGTATCAGCTGTAAACATGTTTATTTAACATGAGAGTCTATGGGGACTGACTCTGCTGGACACCAGAGGAACTGCAGGTTTTTATTTTTAGCCTGGAGTGAAAAACTCGGTGCTGATTCTCACAGTACAGTTAGAAGAACAGTGAAAACACAACATCTTTTCTATAATAACGAGTCAACACTGCTGCAAAACCAGCTGCAGCTGTCACGAACCGCTCGTACATCAGGATGATTGGCGAGATAGTTCTCATGCAGCTGCCATCTTTGGCACTAAAACTCTCCCACTGATCTCTGGTCAGTTATTTGTTCCCCTGTAATGTCTTTGCTGTGTTATTGAAGCAGATCCTTCCACCTTTCTCTGCACAGTGAGGCTGCTGCTGTGATCCACAGCCGGTGAATGCTGCTGCAGTTTGTCTGACCTCGTGGAGACCTGAAACCATCCCTGTGATCAGATGGTTCACTTTGGCTCTCAGACTGATTAATTCTGGGATTTATTTTAAACAAACTGAGTCTCTGACTCTTCAGCTCTTCAGTCACAGATCAGCAGATATTCACAGCCCACATTCTTTAAACACTTCTGTGCACGTAAATCTAAAGACTGTCAGACGGTTGGATTACATTAACCACAGGTGAGCAGACACACCTGAACTTGTTATCCTGAATCTGAGTGTGGAAATGTGAAAGCAGCGACGGCTCTCGGCCACATGCAGCTCGCCTCTTCTCCCAGAATAAACCGGAGCACTCGATGATTTCCATCAGAGAGAAAAAGCGTGGATGTGTGACCCAGCCTCAAACTGTCGCTCTGCAATAATGAAGTGTTGGACAGAGAGGCTGACACTCAGGGGGCTCAGAGAGGGCTTTGATTAAGTCCTCCGAGCTTCATTAAAAACCATGAAAGCTCATTTTAGAGACAGACCTCCCCTCCCTCCTCCATTGCCTCCTCCGTCTCCCCCACCAAACCACTCATCACTTTCTGTTTGTCTCTGTACCAGCACATCAGGCTGCACTGCTTTAAAGTCCACCGCACCAACATTTCACCACAGACCAGCATTTTAGAGACGTGTAGACTCGTTTCTTTGAAGCCTGATGGCTCGGTTTAAACAACAGCACCAAAGATCCAAATCCTGCAGCTCAGGACGGTCCAGCTCTTTGCACAGAGGCTGCGCCCACAGAGCTGGGATCAGATCAGGGCACGTGTGTTTGTACAGTCTGTGAATCAAACCAACACAATTTGAGCTGGACTCCTGGATGGAGCTGCAACAATCTGAACAACGATGAACACTCTGACCTCTGAAACCTGCACAGGTGTGTCCACAAACTTCTGCTCACATGTTCAGGTGGAAATGAGGTCATCAAATGCAGCGACTGACACGTTTGTTCAAACACTGTCGGCCTTCATAAACACTTTCCCCTCCTTCCCTGACTGGGGGTGGGGTGGGGGTGAGGGAGGGGCTGAGTGGGGGGGATCTTCAGTCAGCGTCGGGATCAAAGCCAAAGTTAATTTTCCCGTTTGGGAAATGTGAAAATGAAAAAGAGAAAACGTTTGATTTCAAATTAAAAAGTGAGACCAGAGTTTGTGTGTTAATGCTGATGGACAGCAGCTCTCTGACACGTCTGTGAGGTCATTGCTGACATCACTATCACATGGTCACACCCTCTGCAGTCGCTGTCCTCCATTTTGTGAGAGCAAAAACTCTGTGACCTCCCATCGTCCCATATATGTGACAATAAGAACAAACTGAGCTGTTACCTCTGAGACAAACTGAACCTCCAGCAGGTGATTCATGAAGGTTGGTTCATATCCAGCCTCCTCCTGTGGCAGAGACAGAAATGTCACTGTGATGGAAAATGAAAGTGTGAAATCTTTATTAAACAAACCCAGCAGGAACTTCAGGTGTGTGTCTGGTGACCTGCTGGTTTCAGGTTCCACCTTCACTGACTGTCATATTTGACAGTGAACTCAACATTTAAACCTGTTTGAATTTGTCTTTCCTCCCTTTCGGTCTTCATACTTGAAGTTCACGTTTGTCTTTATAGTCATACGTGATGTCATGCCTGTCGGTGTGCGGTGTAGTTTGGTTGGACAGCTCTGGTTGTTGTAAATGGATGATCTGGAAGCCGGAGTCTGTCTGCAGCTTTGCTTCCATGTGGAAGTGTGGGATTCCCGGATGGCTTGGAGCATGTGGAGGAAAGAAAACTGCAGAAAAGCCTCAGAGTCTGTGTGGTAAGGATATACTTCCTGTTTATATACTGCCATCCCATCCTAACTGCATTTTTCGGAACACCTGTGAGTCTGGAGACACCTCAGTGAGTGCTCACCTGGTCAGGTGAGCACCCAGCCCCGTTTTTTTGCCCCCACAGAGAAACATTTTCATAGGACTGTGAGAGACGAGCGTGCAGAGGAAGCTGGAGCTGAAGGTTAGGGCTGTTCTGAAAATGTGCTGACCTAAAACAGGTGTCACACAGCCTGGATGTTAAACTGTGAGTCGGTGTCATGGTGACCACAGCTGAGATTTTACAGACAGCTCCTGCAGCAGAGAGAAAAAGTCTTTAAAACTGAATCTATTCTGATCACGTCCACCTCCATGACCCCACCACAGCAGCTTTGCATGACTCTAACTTCAAAGTAATCCTTCTTTATCTGATCCTGTGCCACAGTGTAGCCCTTAGCTCCTCCCTTTTAAGACAACTTCCTACTGATTGGTGTGAGCTGTGACACACAATGAGCTCATTATCAAAAACTTTGATCACGTTTAACATGAACATCCACCTCTAACAGAGAAGAAGAATAAATCCACTGAAGTGTGCAGATGTCTTGGTGTCCTATTGAACCCTGATGCTGACCCTGACTCTGACCCCATCACTGAGTTTAACATGTACAGAGAGACAGCTGCAGACCATCAGGCAGCCAGTTTCAGCACCACAGTCTGACCAGTTAAATACCTTTGGATGGAGAGACGCGGTCTCATCGTTTCATCAGTCTGAGTACAAAAACAGCTCAGCAGCGCCTCCTGCTGCTGAGAGCATTCATGTTTTTGAATCCCAACATTTTAATGCTTCGGCGTGGAACCACACCATCACCACTGAACATTAAACTAATAAACAGAATGACCCCCCCCCCATGTTTCCCTCCAGTTGTACCAGTAAATCATGTAAAACTGGTTTGATCACATTAATGAAACCCCACAGAAGACTCGTGTATTCATGAGTCACATGACACTCAGTCTGATCCAGATTACAGGCCAGGCTTACCCAGACTGTCAGGCCTGCTTCATTCTTCTGTTCTAAAAGTTTTCAGGTTTCTTCATGTCACATTTTGCATGTTTAGCTGCAGATAACGTCAGAATTTAATGCATATTTAATAATGTGTGAAAATACTTTTTCAATTTCAGTTTTCAATAAATTTGATACAAACAATCATAAAATATTCAAATGTTTTCACTGACTTTACAGCATTTTCATTACCAACTTTACTAAAAATGATTGTTTTAATTGATGAAGCCTCATTTTCAGTTCTAAGGATGTGTGATGACACAGGGTTAAAAAATCAAACATTAACTATAAGCTTTGAATCTACAGTATGCAGCCATCTGCTCCTACTGAAGAGGAAATGATGACCTCACTGAGAGCACCTTCTTCAGTATTTACAGGTAAGCCCATCCTCTGAGCAGGTCTGAACAGGTAACTGATCTCTCAACAGCCTTCAGTGTGTTTGTGTGCATTAAAAACAACAAGAGGTGTTATCAAGGTGTAATAAAATGTTGTTACTGTCCCTCATCCCTGTGGAGCTTTGTTTACAGTTGGTTTTAAATTAAATGTGTTTTTTTTATTATTATTATTAAAGTGCAGCTTTTTATCATATTTTTAGTAAATTTTGTGATTTACTGATTTTGTGTGATTTTGTGACTTAACAAAGACTAAGGTTTGTGACGGTGAGGCACTGACTCATGTGGAGTTGGATGTTCACATATATGAACCCAAAATAGAAGCTTATATTTCAATTTTAATTATGCTAATTATTAATTGTCCTTTAATCAACTCCAAACTGTTCAACAATGATGTAAGGTCAATTTTTTTTGGGGGGGGGCTCTCTTTTTAAATAAAAGAAAACACGTATTATCTTGCCTTTATTTGAAGATGAAGTGAATCCTTCTCAGCACTGCTAGTGTTGCAGCACTGCCCCCTATCAGTGCGGCATGGTACTTTCTGCCTCACTCTGTGTATTTTCACTGTGCATTTATGAACGATCACAAAGAATAAACATGTCACACACATTTATTCAGTGTATTAGACAGACTGTGGAACATCAGCATGTGTAGCACATGTGTAATCAAACATGTATGCTGGCGATACAAAGAGACAGCAACGGGCATGCGCCAGCCGCCTACTTCATTTATTGTATGTTGCACAGCACCACCAGAGGTGAGCCACAGCACTGTACTGGATTGATTATAATGTAGGTACAATAACACAGACTCAACAGGTTGTTTCTTCATGTTATACACTGCTCAAAAAACTAAAGGGAACACTCAAATAACACATCCTAGATCTGAATGAATGAAATATTCTCATTGAATACTTTGTTCTGTACCAAGTTGAATGTGCTGACAACAAAATCACACAAAAATCATCAATGGAAATCAAATTTATTAACCAATGGAGGCCTGGATTTGGAGTCACACACAAAATTAAAGGTTAAAAACACACTACAGGCTGATCCAACTTTGATGTAATGTCCTTAAAACAAGTCAAAATGAGGCTCAGTATTATGTGTGGCCTCCACGTACCTGTATGACCTCCCTACAATACCTGGACATGCTCCTGATGAGGTGGCAGGTGGTCTCCTGAGGGATCTCCTCCCAAAAAGCATCCGCCAACTCCTGGACAGTCTGTGGTGCAACGTGACGTTGGTGGATGGAGCGAGACATGATGTCCCAGATGTGCTCAATCGGATTCAGGTCTGGGGAACGGGCGGGCCAGTCCATAGCTTCAATGCCTTCATCTTGCAGGAACTGCTGACACACTATAGCCACATGTAGCCCACATACTACCCCACTGTATGAATGGGCCCTGAGTTCGTTATGAACAGTAATGATTACTTACCCTTGAGTTCCTAAAATCACACTGTATTACCGTACATGCTATAATATCACACACAGACACTTTAAGATTTAAAATAATAATTCCCCAATTTAATTAGAAACAATCTCAAACAATATCTCTTCCCTCAGGTCTGTTAACCATTCAAAAAATATAAAATAAAATCAATAGTCCACAGTAATAACCACCAAAACTCGTTGCAGGCCTGATTCGGGGCTCGGGTGCGGTGAGACCAAAAACTTAGGGGTCGTTTCACTCACTCACTGTGAGCAAAGAAATAAACAAAATGGTACCTTATGCCAAATATGGCGATGCAAGAGTTCAGTCACACGTGGTCCTTCCACGAGCAGGAATGAAGTACAAGGGCATACCCGTTGAGTTGTCACCTTCCCGCGTTGCCAGAGGAACCCTGAGCTATCGGTAGCTCAGAGCGCTATCTGGGTCTTTCCTCTCGTCTCTGCGCTTGGAGAGTTAGCCTAAGCTGTTACGATGAGCTGTGTTAGCTAGCCGCAGCTCTCAGTCAATCAGCGCCGCTAATTAGCACTCGCTTAGCCAGCGAGCCAGCTGCGATAATTGAGTCCAGCCACTCTTAGAAGCTATACTGCACCTCGTGGAAACCTTTCCTCCTTCCGAACATCTCGCCGACGTCTGACACGGAGTAGAAGTTTAACCAACAACAGAATGAAATACTTTCACTTGATTAGCCAAAGTTAATCACACACTCGGCTGGGGTCCCTCGTTACATTCACGCTCCTCTCTCATCCACCATGCATGGCCACACCTCCACCAATCAGATGTCAGCCCAAAGAACAGGTGACAAACAGAAATCTCTAGGAAATTAGATTGATTTCCCTTTACAATAAACAAATAAAATAAACAAATGAAATAAAATACTTATTGCAGATTAATAATTTTAACACACAAACTTTGAAATTACAACATTCACATAAATGACTGTAACCCACATTCAGTCAACTTATACATATCCATTTCCTACAGGGTTACACACATGAGGTCTAGCATTGTCCTGCATTAGGAGGAACCCAGGGCCAACCGCACCAGCATATGGTCTCACAAGGGGTCTGAGGATCTCATCTCGGTACCTAATGGCAGTCATGCTACCTCTGGCGAGCACATGGAGGGCTGTGCAGGCCTCTGAAGAAATGCCACCCCACACCATTACTGACCCACTGCCAAACCGGTCATGCTGAAGGATGTTGCAGGCAGCAGATCGCTCTCCACGGCGTCTCCAGACTCTGTCACGTGTGCTCAGTGTGAACCTGCTTTCATCTGTGAAGAGCACAGGGTGCCAGTAGCAAATTTGCCAATCCTGGTGTTCTCTGGCAAATGCCAAGCGTCCTGCACGGTGTTGGGCTGTGAGCACAACCCCCATCTGTGGACGTCGGGCCCTCATACCATCCTCATGGAGTCGGTTTCTAACCGTTTGTGCAGACACATGCACATTTGTGGCCTGCTGGAGGTCATTTTGCAGGGCTCTGGCAGTGCTCCTCCTGTTCCTCCTTGCACAAAGGCAGAGGTAGCGGTCCTGCTGCTGGGTTGTTGCCCTCCTACGGCCTCCTCCACATCTCCTGGTGTACTGGCCTGTCTCCTGGTAGCACCTATTCCATTTGCACAACAGCATGTGAAATTGATTGTCAATCAGTGTTGCTTCCTAAGTGGACAGTTTGATTTCACAGAAGTTTGATTCACTTGGAGTTATATTGTGTTGTTTAAGTGTTCCCTTTATTTTTTTGAGCAGTGTATATAAGCCCTTCATAAATCATGCTGACTGCACTCTGTTTACCAATATAAGCAAAGACATTATACATAAAAGCACACAGAAACATCAGGATCACTTTATGGCAGACGATCACTTTTTGGCACAACACCGGCAGCAGATTGTAACTAATAAAGTAACTTGTAATCTAACTTAGTCACTTCTGAAATTAAGTAATCAGTAAAGTAACTAAGTTACTTTTAAAAGAAGTAATCAGTAACCAGATTGCTTTTTCAAGGTAACTATGCCATCACTGGCCGTGACTGCTGACAACAGAGAGGACCCCGGTGAGCTGGATGTTATCTCTGTGGAGCAACGGGTGGCTGCTTTCATGCATCAACCTGGACTGTGGTAACATTGGCACATGCCGCCCTCTGCCTAGGGAAAATGCTAGTGACCGACCACTGGTCATCATAAGATTTGTGAACAGGAAGCACAAGAATACACTCCTGAAACAGGGAAGAAAACTAAAAGGATGGAACATCTTCTTGAATGACCATCTAACCAAGCACAACACTGATGTAGCAAAGACAGCATGATATCGATACGTACACACTGGCACCATCAGGTGACCAAGATGGCGCCAGTGTGCACGGCAAGTCATCTCCGTCTCTCTGGGCTCCTTGTTCTGCTGTTGGTGATTCTCCTTCTGTGCTGTCCTGATGGCTCTGCTCTATTTGTTTATGATCGCCTAACACTTCTGAGTCTTCGTCTGACTAAACTGCAAACATATAATCTGAGAAATACAGCAAGAAATCTTCCTCCATTATTGGCAGGCATACCTGAGTGTCTACTCCGCCTACCACTCAGATAGTTCCTTTAAATTTGAGAAGCAAGTGAACACAGTTGTAAAGACCAGTTTCTATCAGTTACGGCTAATTCCCAAAATCTTATCTCCCTCCAAAGGACCTCTAGATTGGACTGCTGTAATTCTTTGTATTTAAGTCTTGATTGATCATCTCTCCATCGTTTGCAGTTAGTCCAAACTGCTGCTGCACATCTTTTGACAGGTACTAGAAAGCATGAACACATCACTCCAGTTTTAGCAGATTTACACTGGTTCCCTATCCAATCTTATATTGATTTTAAAATTATTTTGCTTACTTTTAAAGTCTTAAATGAAATGGCACCCAGCTATTTGGCTAAGCTGCTCAAAATATATAACCCCAAAAGAGCACAGAGATCATCTAGCCAGATGCTCTTAGTGCAACCGAGGTCTCGTTTTAAGCATAGAGGGGATCGGGCTTTTGCAGTCACAGCCCCTAGACTCTGGAATAATTTACCACTTTATTTTCATACTGCTGAGTCCATACAGTCATTTAAATCCTCTCTAAAAACTCATCTTTTTACCGTGGCTTTTAATTCAAATTTAGTTTGAGACCCATCAGGTTTTATGTTGTGGTGTCTCTTGTTTTAGTGTGTTGTTAGTCATTCTTTATTGCATTGTACTGTATTTATTGTACTTCTTTGTTTTTATGTTCTGTGCTTTATTCTATTTTATTGACCTATGGAGTTATCTTGCTTCTTTTTGTAGTTAATCTTGTAAAGCACTTTGGTCAACAATGTTGTTTTTAAATATGCTCTAGAAATAAAATTGACATTGACACTGACCTAAAGAAATTGGAAAAAATTCAAAATACTTGGACTACAAATTGTAAAATATTCATCAAATTAAATGGAACACGCGAGGAAGCTAAAGTGCTGGTCATCGGGAATATTGAGGATCTGGAAAAGTATTAATGAGCATCATGGAAAGGACTATGATCAAGTAAACACAAGCCACATGGACCACAAGGAGCTGAACAAATAAACTACAAACATCAAGACACCAAGGTAATTATGGAAACTAAACCACAACATATTTAATCATGACACTAACAAATAATTTAACAACTGGGAATCACACAATGCTGACACAGAGGATTGTGGATTGTGAGACTCTGGAGCTGAAATCACTTCAACACACTGAACACAACTCATGTTTCATAGACCAGGAAATTGATCCAGAACTGAAGTTTTTTAACATCAGTGACACCTGCTGTTATTATACTGAAGAACACTTTAATAAAATTATAATAATAATTATTGACTGTCCATAATCCAGTTTATATACCAACTTTCATTACACCAGAGAATATTAAGCAAGTTTGCACATCCATTCAGTGTGATTACAATATCTGAGACATGGATCTATATGGAGAAAGGAGCAGACTCTGAAATAGATAGATATGATCTGAATTATATGAACAGAAAGAATGGAGGGGGAGAGGCTTTGTGGACAAAAAAATTAAATATAACGTGGTGGAAAAAATGGCAGTGGTTGTGGATAACATATTAGAGTGTATAACTATAGAAATATGTATAGAAAAATGTTATTGTGAGTTGTATTTATAGAACACCAGGTTCAAACATTGAAATATTTAAGGAGTGGGTGGATAAGACATTCACTAAATTAGACCAAACAGTTATGTTTATTTGTGTGGATTATAACATAGACTTATTAAATCCAAACAAGCATATTATGACTGAAGAGTTTAGCAGTACAATGTACAGCGTAAGACTTTGTCCAGTTGTCACCAGACCCGCCAGAATCACAGCTCAATCTGCAACATTAACAGACAATATTTTCACTAATGAAACAGAGAACAAAAGTGTAAGTGGTCTTTGAATCAGTGACATCAGTGATCACTTACCTGTTTTTGCAGTCTATGACAGAAATAATAGGATAAACAAAAAGGAAAGTAAAATAAATTACAAATGGGTTAGAACAGAGGAATCCATGAATGAAAACTGGGAGATGGTGTGTAAGGAGAAAGATATTGATAAAGCTTATGAGACATTCTTAGGAGCATTTAGATAGTTGTATGATAGGCACTGCCCAATAAAACAATACAGCAAAAATATGCAGAGTGTCCTTGGATCACAAAAGGATTACAAAATGCCTCTAAAAAGAAAAATACCTTATATAAAGAATTTGTGAAGTACAGAAGTATAGAAGCTGAAAATAAATATAAGAAATATAAAAATAAATTAACTAGTATTTTGAGGTTATGTAAAAAAAAAAAAGAATATTATTGGAAATTATTAGATAAGAAAAAAATATTAATAAAGGGATTTGGAAAACATTAAATACTATTATTAAAAACTGTACTAAGCAAATAAATTATCCTACATATTTCACTAATAATGATACAGATAATAGTGCTATTTCGGATGTGGTTGATGAATTTAATAGATTCTTTGTAAGTGTTGGACCAGACCTGGCTGATGGGATCCCTGATATGGGACTGGGTGCAGAGAAAGCAGCTTAACTCATCGAATGTAATCCTCAGTCAATGTTTTAAACAGTGGTGGAAGAAAAGGAAATAACTGACATTGTTGAGAAATCGCAACATAAAACTTCTACAGACTGGAATGACATTGATATGAAAATTGTTAAAAAAAGTTATTGATGGTATCTCGAGACCTTTAACATACATTTGCAATTTGTCTCTTCAAACTGGTAAAATCCCATCACAAATGAAATATCTAAGGTAATACCAGTGTACAAAAGTGGAGTTACAGTGGGTACGGAAAGTATTCAGACCCCTTTAAATTTTTCACTCTTTGTTTCATTGCAGCCATTTGCTAAAATCAAAAAGTTCATTTTATTTCTCATTAATGTACACTCAGCACCCCATCTTGACAGAAAAAAACAGAAATGTAGAATTTTTTGCAAATTTATTAAAAAAGAAAAGCTGAAATATCACATGGTCATAAGTATTCAGACCCTTTGCTGTGACACTCATATTTAACTCCCATGCTGTCCATTTCTTCTGATCCTCCTTCAGATGGTTCTACTCCTCGTTTGAGTCCAGCTGTGTTTAATTAAACTGATTGGACTTGATTAGGAAAGGCACACACCTGTCTATATAAGAGCTCACAGCTCACAGTGCTGTCAGAGCAAATGAGAATCATGAGGTGGAAGGAACTGCCCAAGGAGCTCAGAGACAGGATTGTGGCAAGGCACAGATCTGACCAAGGTTACAGAAGAATTTCTGCAGCACTCAAGGTTCCTGAGAGGGCTTTATGGCAGAGCGGCCCGACGGAAGCCTCTCCTCAGTGCAAGACATATGAAAGCCCTCATAGAGTTTACCAAAAATCACATGAAGGACTCCCAGACTATGAGAAATAAGATTCTCTGGTCTGATGAGACCAAGATTGAACTTTTTGGTGTTAATTCTAAGCGGTATGTGTGGAGAAAACCAGGTACTGCTCATCACCTGCCCAATACAATCCCAACAGTGAAACATGGTGGGGGCACCAAATCCAGGTGTGGAAACTTGTTGCATCATTCCCAAGAAGAGTCATGGCTGTACGAGCTCAACAGGGTGCTTCTACTCAATACTGAGCAAAGGGTCTGAATACTTATGACCATGTGATATTTCACTTTTTCTTTTTTAATGAATTTGAAAAAATTTCTACATTTCTTTTTTTTTCTGTCAAGATGGGGTGCTGAGTGAACATTAATGAGAAACAAAATGAACTTTTATGATTGTAGCAAATGGCTGCAATGAAACAAAGAGTGAAAAATTTAAAGGGGTCTGAATACTTTCCGTACCCACTGTAGACACCAATTCACAAATTACAGGCCTGTTTCTCTACTTTCTCAATTTTCAAAAATACTGGAAAAAGTTTTCATCAGCAGACTTGACAAATTCAATAATAAACATAAATTTTAACAGATAGTCAGTTTGGTTTCAGATCAAACAGATCGACAAGTATGACATTAATGGAAGTAATCGAAAATATAACTAATAATACAGATCAAAGACAATGTACAGTAGGAGTTTTCATTGATCTAAAAAAAGCTTTTGATAGGACTGAATCAATTGAAAACATGGTTTAATAGAAACGAGCTATCACTGAATTTAAACAAAACTAAATTCATGTTGTTTGGAAATTTTAAAAAAGATGTGAAAGTAAAATTGTCGGTAACCAATGTTGAAATAGAACAAGTCTCTGAAATAAAATTTCTGGGTGGAAATCTGCTGGAAACATAAAACATTTTCTAACTAAACTGTCAGAAGCATCTCTGTACTGAGTAACTCAAAGCATCTACTGCATCACAACTCACTCCATCTACTTTACTGCTCACTTATATTGGCTTACCTTCACTCCAACCATTATGGAAATCTCAAAAAAAGAGCAATTAGCATCATTAATCAAGCAGGATTTAGAGACCACACCAACATTTTGTTTAAGAAGTCAAAAACTCTGAAGTTCATGGACCTCATAAAATATAAACTGCACAAATAATGTACAAAGCCAGATGTAATATGTTGCCAGGAAATGTACAGAGGATGTTTGTTGACAGAGAGGGGGATTATAACCTGAGGGTAAAGTTAAACTTGAGGACTCTTAAGGCACGAACAACAATTAAAACCTTTTGTTTCCATTTCTGGAGTCAAATTGTGAAACAGTTTTCCAGTGGGCCTACAGCAATGTTCAAGCATTATTCATTTCAAATTCATTTCAAAAGATTTTTTTTTTTTCCAAGATGGCGCCGCACGAATGGCAGCCTGTAGTAGTGGTTCTTCTTCACTTCTCAGTGTTTTTCTTTACTTTCCGTTAGCATTTGTAATTTTTAATCTTTTCTTCTTGTTAGTTCATACTCTTTAGATACCAGGATATCACGGGGACCAAAGTCACATTGTGTTTCACATTTTTTTATGACTTTTTTTTACTGTTCCACATTGTGTCTGGAGATCACACAAACAACCGTGGTCCTATTGTCTACAGTGGGGATCAGGTGTTGGCCTACTGTAACAACATTGTGCAGCCCGGGGAAAGACCCGATATCCCCCCAGAGCTTCGGAGAAGACGGCGGGGGTGTCGCGCTGGTGTGGAACGTCGCAACAGGAAGAGACAATACAGACCAGTTCTTCCATCCACTGTCACCGGAAATGTAAGATCCCTTCCAAATTAAAATGGAAGAATTAACGGCGTTAACCCAAAATCAGAAGGAGTATTGAGAAAGCAGCACTCTACTATTAACGGAAACATGGCTGACTGAGCAGATTTCTTTTAATTTCCCCAATAAAGGGATTTCTATTCTTCTCTACTCTATACTTTCAAAACATGCTTTTGGAAGGGTATGAAAATGATTAACGATAATTAAGTCTCATGAAATTTATTAGTATAATTGTTAAAGTTAATCACATTTAGGTAAATTTATATTTATACATTTTTTTCTTTCATTTATGTTGTGGGGTTAGTGTATACACGTGCTGAAGGGGTGTGAAGGTGAACTTTTTACATTAATAGAGTGTTGAGCATGGGGTAGGGATTAATAAGTATGTACATACTTCTTCCTACTCCATTTCGAGCATGGGGATTTTGTTTGATTTTGTCATTTTTGGGTATGTGTGTATGTGTATACATAGGCATGTCTGTGTGTATACGTGTATGCCAGTATATGTATATTGGTTTGTTGTTTTATATGTTCCAAATAAACACAATTAATTATCATCATAATCATGATTATTTCAGGAGTTTTCAGGAGTTTTGTTGTTTTTAATTTACCACTGCTTAAAGTGTACTTTTCTACTTTTACTGAAAACTGCAAGCTCGTGAAGGAGGTTAAAAGAATTTGAAAACTTGTTTTTTACAGTGTGACCCTCACAGGTCATTGATCAGTATTTGATCAAACAAGTTAAACATCAAAGACAAAAAGCTTTAAGCGTAAAATCAGTTTGTTTTTGTGTGTTTGTGTTAGACTCACAGATTAAAACCATTTATTTTGTCTCTGTGCTTTAAAATGTTTCCATAGTGCTGCTCTGCCCTCTGCTGGACACACAGCAACAATACAATTAAACATACACTACACTGCCAAAGTATTCACTCATCTGCCTTCAGACACACATGAACCTGAGTAACATCCATTCTTAATCCAGAGGGTTTAATATGATGTTGGCCCACCCTTTGCAGCTATAACAGCTTTAAGAGTGTTTATGGGAATTTCTGACCATTCTTCCAGAAGCACATCTATGAGGTCAGAAACTGATGATGGAAATGTGATGATGTGGTCGAGGTTTGTCTAAATGCTTAGCTGCGACAATGCCACCTAGGGGAATTTCACCCCCAGGAAATATTAGATTTATAAATAAATTGATTAAAAATCTGCATTAAAGACTACAGGTTCGAATATTACACCACAGGAGAGAGAAGGTTCAAAGGTTAACAAAATACTTTATTTGAACAATGCGGTTAAAAGAAATAAAACCATAAACATAAAATAGCTTGGCTGTAATGATATTGGCACACCAACTGGGAAACTCAAAATAAAAGCTGAGCTGGACTTACCAGCAGTGGGGGGCCTTAACAGAAAAAGGAAGAAAAACGTCACACACCCAAAGTGCTGCACAACAACAAAGTGAACAGATGAAGAATCCCACCACCAAGGAATGGACCACCCTGCCACTGGCTCATCCCTCTTGGCTCGCTCAGTGCTAAAAAGAACACAAAACAGAATTAAAACACACACAGTTGGGTGCTACAGTCATAAAAGCACTCTGTAATAACAGCCAGAAAAATAAAAATACTAAAAGACAAAAAAGAGAAAAAAGAAACCCATATGCAGGCACACACCCACACAATGAAAGACAAAAAAATACATAAACACATAATACACGTAATAAACACAGGATAAAATGATCCAGGAAGAATCTGCCACTCAGGACATAATAACTACCCCACTGAGTCCTTGAGTAGTTGGTTGAGCAATGGGCAAAGCCCTCAACCCTCGTATGTGTGGTTACACTTGTCCCGACGACACCAAAATCTCTTTCTGGCAAACAACAATCCTCCTCAGGCAAAACAGCAGACCGGTAATACGGGGGCCAACACCGCAGTCTGACCAGGATATGTCCTTCAATGCACATATTAAACAAATATGTAGGACCGCTTTTTTTACATTTGCGCAATATTTATAAAATTAGAAACATCCTTTCTCAGACTGATGCTGAAAAGTTAATCCATGCATTTATTACTTCTAGGCTGGACTACTGTAATTCATTATTATCAGGCTGTCCTAAAAGCTCCCTGAAAAGCCTTCAGCTGATCCAAAATGCTGCAGCTAGAGTACTGACAGGGACTAGAAAGAGAGAGCATATTTCTCCCATACTGGCTTCTCTTCATTGGCTCCCTGTTAAATCTAGAGTAGAATTTAAAATCCTTCTCCTAACATACAAGGTCTTGAATAATCAGGCCCCATCTTATCTCAAAGACCTCATAGTACCGTATCACCCCAATAGAGCACTTCGCTCTCAGACTGCTGGCTTACTTGTGGTTCCTAGGATACTTAAAAGTAGAATGGGAGGCAGAGCCTTCAGCTTTCAGGCCCCTCATCTGTGGAACCAGCTCCCAGCTTGGATTCAGGAGACAGACACCCTCTCTATTTTCAAGATTAGGCTTAAAACTTTCCTTTTTGATCAAGCTTATAGTTAGGGCTGGATCAGGTGACCCTGAAACACCCCTTAGTTATGCTGCTATAGGCCTAGGCTGCTGAGGGGGGTCCCATGATGCACTTTTCTTTTCATTCACCTTATTTACTTTGTCTATACTTCACTCTGTATTTAATCATTAATTAGTTATTATTAATCTCTGGCTCTCTTCCACAGCATGCCTTTTGTCCTAACAAGTGCATTTGGGGAGCTGACCTGTATCGTGTTCTGATCCAGTTTATGAAGTATGAACCAAATCCAAATTTGTGTAGAACTGCTATCAGAAATTTCCAACAGAAATTGGCACAACTTTCCGTCTTGGTCAGATTTTTTTTGATCAAAGTCTTTTTATTGTTTTGTTTTGTTTTTTTAAGTGAACATAAAAGAACAAAATATACACATACACCACAAAAATCCCTCGCACCCCACCCCTTCTGTGCTGGATCTATTACATCAACATGTGTACATCTTGTGATTGTAAAGTAAATAATATTGATCTCAGGTTTGTGCATATATAATACAACCAACAATTGAACACTACACAAATTTGTCTGCCGATTTACCTTTAAAATAAGATAAGGTATTGTAGAATTTTTTATCTGATCCCTTGACCTTGTATCTAATCTTCTCCAGATGAATGTAATGCATAACCTCTCATATTCAATGTCCATATACCAGAGGGTGTGGATCTCTCCATCTACACAGAATCATTCTCCTGGCCAGAAGAGAGCAGAAGGCTATCATATTCCTCTGATGTTTGCTGAGGATGACATCTGCTGGGGCCACCCCGAAGAGAGCGATGAGTGGTGATGGGTGAATAATTTATCCAGATACTTATGATGGCGTATCAAAAATAGATTTCCATTGCCCATGTACTTTTGGACAAGTCCAGAATGTATGTAAAAGTGTGACTGGAGTCAGTTTACAGCAATCACATGTTGGATCCAAGTCCTTTTTAAACTTGTACAATTTACCTTTAGACCAATGTAGACGGTGTAATACCTTGACTTGAACTATTGCATGGCTTAGACAAATTGAGGAAGAATAAGATATAAATATTTTGAGTAACCTTTTCCCAGTCTGAATCTGATATGGATTCCTCCAAGTCCATCTTCCACCTGTATTTCAGAGAATCCAAATTGGTATCATGGTATGAATTAAGGAGTGTATAAACGCTACTCATGGATCGTTTTGTGTCAGGCCTACTCTCCAGAATCTTATCAAGAACAGAGGTAGAAGGCGTAGAGGAAAACACTCAGAGTTGGACATTACAAAATGTCTCAATTGCAAATATCTGTAAAACTGTGATTTATTAATGTCAAATTTCTGTACCAACTGTTCAAATGAAGCAAACCTATTATCTACATATAGATCATATAATAAATTTATTCCTTTTAGACCCCATGTAATAAAAGCTGATCCAGTTTATGAAGGATGAACCAAATCCAATTTTGTGTAGAACTGCTATCAGAAATTTCCATCAGAAATTGGCACGACTTTCCATCTTGGTCAGATTTTTATTTTATTTTCTTATTTTACACCAATATTTACACCAAGCAATGTAGGTTGAGGGCTATAAAGATTCTTAAACAGCCCAGGCAGCCCGGACACTCTCTCTTCTCCTTGCTCCCATCAGGCTGGCTTTACCGCTAAGACCGAAAGGTTGAAGAAGAGTTGGTACCCACAAGACAACATCTGCTCAACTCTGAGCCCTAATCTGGACTGTTACGCAAGATGGAAATTATTCTATTCTGTGTGACCTGCACCATACCATGCACTTACTGGTACAGCTGCAATACCATACCCTTGTGTAAATACCAGTAAGTAGAAATGTATATTTTTACCCTAAATATTTATATATTTTTATCTTGTGTGCTATGATGTGTGAATTACACGTTATTCATATTTATACATTTTTACAACTTACTATGACCAGGTCGGTGCTATATTTATTTCATTGCTTAATGAATTGTGATAAATTGAGTTTTTCACAGAACAAAAGTAGTTTGATTTGAATTTACTGAACTACACTGTGTGGAGCTGTTGACATAATTATACTTAGTAAGTCCAATGAAACAAATTCCAGTGGATATCATATTCGTTTATGCTTAAGTTGAAACTACATGTATAGCTTAGTTTCTGACTGAAGATAGCTGAGTGATTTAAGTAATGAAATCTATTTATGTTAGTGTTAATTAACAGTTACATAAAGCAGAAGAAACTGTGATTTGTTGAATTCATATTGGTGATTTTAGTGAGCTGAACTTTGACTTCTTAATTAAATCCAAGTTGACTCGACATAGTTAGAATGGCCTAAAACATTTATGTTCATTGCACATAAGTCAGTTAATTTCAGTTTAATACAGTGCCTTGTTAAAGTATTCGGCCCCCTTGAACTTTTCAACCTTTTGCCACATTTCAGGGTTCAAACATAAAGATATAAAATTTTAATTTTTTGTGAAGAATCAACAACAAGTGGGACACAATCGTGAAGTGGAATTAAATTTATTGGACGTGTCAAACTTTTTTAACAAATAAAAAACTGAAAAGTGGGGCGTGCAATATTATTCGGTCCCTTTACTTTCAGTGCAGCAAACTGACTCCAGAAGTTCAGTGAGGATCTCTGAATGATCCAATGTTGTCCCAAATGACTGATGATGATCAATAGAATCCACCTGTGTGTAATCAAGTCTCCATTATATATATATATATATATACATATATATATATACATATATATATATATATATATATATATATATATATATATATATATATATACACACATTAAAAAAAGTATACATTTGAAAGCAAAATTGCTATACAAGTATTGATATATAATTTAGGATACAATGTTAATGTTATTTTACTTTAGGAGAGCATCTGGTCCTCACACTGTCTGCAGAGAAAAATTCTGGCCCTTGGACAAATGTAATTGCTGAGCCCTGCTCTACAGGGTCAAAAGAAAAGCTCATGAAAGAAGAACTGCAAGGCCAGAACACATGTAATAGGATTCTTCTGGAAAACTCCAGCTTCCAGTTTCTGAACATGTGCTCGCTCATCATGTGGCCAAAACCCTCACAGGTAAAACCTCACCAAAATAAATCATGACTCGAGCTACATGTGAGACTGGTCATTTGATATGTCAGTATACAATCTATAGACATCGTGGTCATTTCTGTGTCAAGATAGAGGAGGAGGGATACAGTCATGGCCAAAAATGTTGGCACCCCTGAAAATTGTCCAGAAAATGAAGCATTTCTCCCAGAAAATTATAGCTGGCACACATGTTTTAATATTTATTTTCCTTTGTGTGTATTGGAGAAACACAGAAAAAGGGAGGGGGAGCAAAAATTTATATAATTTCATGCTAAACTCCAAAAATGGGCGGGACAGAATTGTTGGCACCTTTTCAAAATTGTGGGTAAAAAAAAATTGTTTCAAGGACTTGATGCTCGTTTAAACTCACCTGTGGTGAGTAACAGGTGCAGGCAATGTAAATATCACACCTGAAAACAGATAAAAGGAGAGAAGTTGATTGTCTTTGCATTGTGTGTCTGTGTGTGCCACACTAAACATGGAGAATAGAAAGAGGAGAAGAAACCTGTCTGAGGTCTTGAGAACCAACATTGTGGAAAAATATCAACAATCTCAAGGTTACACTTCCATCTCCAGAGATCTTGATGTTCCTTTGTCCACAGTGCACAACGTGACCAAGAAGTTTACAGCTCACGGCACTGTAACTAATCTCCCTGGAAGTGGATGGAAGAGAAAAACCGATGAAACGTTGCAACACAGGACAGTCCAGATGGTGGATAAGCAGCCCCAATCATGTTCTAAAGAACTTCAAGCTGTCCTGCAGGCTCAGGGTGCATCACTGTCGGCGCCAACTATCCGCCGACGTTTGAATGAAAGGAAACGCTGTGGCAGGAGACCCAGGAGGACCCACTGCTGACACAGAGACATAAAAAAGCTAGACTGCAGTTTGCCAAAATGTACGCAAGTAAGCAAAAATCCTTCTGGGACAATGTCCTGTGGACAGGTGAGACCAAGATAGAGCTTTTTGGTAAAGTACATCATTCTACTGTTTACAGAGCGAGGCCTACAAAGAAAAGAACACGGTACCTACAGTCAGATATGGTGGAGGTTCAAAGATGTTTTGCTGCCTCTGGCACTGGATTCCTTGACTGTGTGCAAGGCATCATGAAAGCTGAAGATTACCAAAGGATTTGGGGTCGCGGTGTAGGGCCCAGTGTCAGAAAGCTGGGTTTGCATTCAAGGTCAAGGGTCTTCCAGCAGGACAATGACCCCAAACATACTTCAAAAAGCACAAAGAAATGAATGAAAACAAAGAGCTGGAGAGTTCTGAAGTGGCCAGCAATGAGTCTGGATCTAAATCCCATTGAACACCTGTGGAGAGGTCTTAAAACTGCTGTTGGGAGAAGGCACCCTTCAAATATCAGAGACCTGGGGCAGTTTGCAAAAGAAGAGTGGTCCAAAATTTCAGTTGAGAGGTGGAAGAAGCGTGTTGATGGTTATAGGAAGCGACTTATTTCAGGTATTTTTTCCAAATATTAAGTTGAGGGTGCCAGTAATTTTGTCTGGCCCATTTTTGGAGTTTTGCGTAGAATTATATGAATTTTGGCTTTTTTTTCTTTCTTTTTTTTTTTTTGTGTTGTTCCAGTACACACAAAGGAAATAAACATGTGCATAACAAAAGATGTGTAATTGCATACATTTTCTGGGAGAAATACTTCATTTTCGGTAAAAATTTCAGGGGTGCCAACATTTTTGGCCATGACTGTACATGATTGAAGCATGGATCATAAAGCAGCAGCAGGATCTTTGGAGTTCTGCTGTCTTTAAAGCTCATCCTGAGCATGCAGGAGGAGACTGAGGAGGTGGATTGAGAGGCATAAACAGAGGGTTTGTGAGTGTAACAGCCAGCCGGTGGGAGGGGGAGCTTTGACTGACAGGGACAGCCTATGCCTCCTTCTGCTCAGTAGTTCTTAATGACTCAGTCCTGCTGTGACTTTAACTCAGATAAACTCCTTTAATTCGATTCATTTAGAAAGCAGAGGCTCAGATCTGCATGTGAACGAGCTGCAGTCACACACTCAGAGTGATCTGAATCACAGGATCCGGCTCAGCAGCCACACAATGACAAACAAGCTGCAGGTCTCAAAAATGGCTGCTATGTCCCATCATGCCCCCAAGTGTCCCAGCAGCCAATGGGGAGTCTCTATGCTGTGATGAAGCAGGTCGTCCCCCTGGTATAAAACCCTAAACCACCATCTGGGCCCTCCTGAGCAGTTGGAGCATTCCCAGCCTCGCCTCGGGTGGAGGGATTGCGAGGAGGGAAAGCAAAACTACACGGCCTCTATCCTGTGTAGTTTTGTTTTTTTCGGGGGATATTTCGAGGCTCGTCTGTTCTCACCTTGGATTTTCCTGGAAAAACCTTTCTGGATAAGGAGACTGTTGCTGGTTGTTCAGCCGGGCTCTGTCCCATCATCTCAGGCACTCTTGTGATACAAGTGAGTACTCACTGGCCCTGTAATGATGCTGACTTGTGTGGTTTATGGGGACTCAGGGGTCAGGACTGGAGGTTATGTTCAGGTTTTTGTGTCGGTTTGATGTTTTTCGGGTGCAGATTGCAGGTTGGCCGTGTGCAGCAGGCTGTGCACTGACCCGAGGAAGGCCAAGAATAGCCGCTGATAGCATGAGAGTGGACTGTCAGCTGGGTGGCTGATGGCTTTTTAAGGGAATCAGCAGCAGGGCTATCACTTCACCTCCAGCTATGTGCCACATGGTGTCTGTCAATCAAACTGCTTGGGGTCAGGGAGGGGAGGGGGGGTATTTTTGGCCACTGCCATATCTGTGCTGAGACCTCCATCTGTAAATATCAGCTGAGTTTATCCGGTTTGATCCTGCAGCCTGCTGATGAGGTGATGCTGTGTATTGATTAATGATCAATGAGCTGTGATCAGCTGATCAGCTGCTGAAAGTTTGCAGAGAAGGTGAGAAACTCCACAGCTTCACCTCAAATCAGCTGACAGCACTGAAAAAACAGCAGCTGCCCCCACGAGGCGTTCACAGTCACATTTAGAAAGCAGGAACTCTGATTATTGATTATCAGCGCCTTAAAATTGTGTGACAGATTCCATGGCTTCGCTTTTTCTGCTGTCAGTGTCACAGATGAGACGGGACGGTGATCATGTAGAATCAGAGGAAAGGTGTTTTTCAATATTCTTCTTTTTAAAAAAAAAAAAAATTCAAACAAGTTGTTCCAGCACAGAAATATAAATGTATGTGAAGTTGTTTGTAGTAAAAAAGCATTTAGGATTCAGAGATAAAGTTTTTAACACTCTGTTTTATCTGATGCAACACAAACAGCTGCAGGACTTTTTGATTGTTGCTGCCTTTGATGTTGTTTTAAAATTAAATGTCACTTCATGGAGCAGAGACTGAATCAGACCACAGCTGTTACTGATCAAAACACAGAGTTTATTTATTTCAGTTATTCTGATTTATTTGAATTTATTTGTTTGGCTTCGAGCTGTTTTTTCATTTATGTTTGACACAAATAGGATCAGAGATTATCGAAGCGTCGACCACGTTTAAATCTAAGATGCAAAAAGTACTCTCACATTTTTATCTGTGTGACTGTCAGGAAATCCTCGTATCTCCTTTATGGTTTCATTTAAACATGCTGTACTTTTTAATTCAATCTCCTTAAGTAACATTAATAGTAATAATAATAATTAATAAGCTGCAATGATGCAGAGTTCACAGGTGAGTTTACAGGTCATTAAGCTGCAGTCACTGAATCACCTGCTGTTGTCCTTCGGCAGCTTTAACAAACTCCTCTTCCTCAGTTTATCTGCTGATCACTTCGTATTCGTGACACTATAAAAAATATTAATCACAGTTCCTCTCAAATTAAAAACTTTATTAGGTGTTAAATGTTTGTGAGATCATTTTTCATGGATATTATTTTAATTAATTAAGAAATTTTGAAGCTAAATAATTGTAAGAAATTTTAAGTAATAAAAACAAAAATAAATGTTTAAATTCTCATATAATGAAAATTGTGTTTATAAAACAGTAAAACATGTAAATAAGTGATGTTGTCAAAACAAAGTTAAATAATTAAAAATATATTTTTTGCCAGCTTGAATAATATTTAATGTTGATGTAGAAAGAAGAGCAAATAAAAAGACAAACCTGTAAAACCCACTGTGAGCTTTGAGCTTTTAACTCAATCAAAATCATTAAATTATTATTTTTTAATAAAAACATGAACACAAAATAAGCAGTGTAAAATAATAATGTGATAATGTGACATCGCCCACAATCATACCTTTCATTAGAATAGTTACTGTGTGTTAAAGTATCAAACATGACCTGAAAGCAATAAAAGCAGAATTCATTTATCATTCAGAAACTTTTTCATGAATTTTATTTCAAATTAAAAATTTGAAAACAGAAAAAAATCTGAGTTATTTAAAGATGCACCCTTGACATCATCAATCTTTTTATTCTTCTGCGCCAACAACACCATGCATGGACGCACTCAAGTTAGTGAAGTCATTATTATATGAGGTTAAACATTGATACAATAAAACAAATCTGATCACAATAACTGAAGTTCAGCTTTTGATCTGAGCTCACTCTGAGGTCACAGTAGGGTCGGCTCTGAGGAAGTGATGATAGTTATTAATCAGTTCATAATTATGTTGGGTTTTAAGAGTTCAGACTGGAAAACAGCAGCTTTACTTTGTTTTCTTTATTTTTCTGTCTTTATTGTTTCAGCAGTTTTTTGTAATATTTTGGGTGGAAAATTTAGATTTTTATTTTAAAAAAACTGCTCAGTTTTATTGTGAGAGCTTTTGTGCTGAACATGTTAATGTTTTTAGTCTCAGTGTACAAAGACTAAAAACCTGCAGCTGAAACTGGACGTTGTCTCCGGGCGACTGCGTCCAGCTGCTGCCGTCCGTCAGACATTTATAGCCGCCGTGCGTCTCACGTCTCCGAAACTCAAACCTCTGCGTGAAGCTGCAAAAGACACTCAGCACATTTTCATCCAGCTGCTCTTCACAACATTTAAACGCTACTCAAAACAATCCTGAAGAATGGATTCATTAACATTAACACACATGCAGGATGTCATTTGTGTAAAACAGCATTAAATACAAAGGAAAGGTCAGAGGTCAGGTTATGAAGCTGTAAAATGTGGACTTCTCCAAACTTGGGACACAAACTTATCTTTAAATACTGTTTATCAGGAATCAGGCACTTCTCTTTTTTTCATGTAGTCTCCTGATATTTATCTGTATAAGCGAGTATGTTCACAAACCAAAGACACTTAAAATGTTAATCACGTCACTGATGAGCCTTTAAAATCCAAAAACTCAACAATAATTAAAAACTTAAGGCTCAAATCTTCTCTGATTATGACGTTTTTGCTTGTTCAGTGAGATCTGTGAAATAATGTTTGAATCATCGGCTTCAGAAGATGTTTGATTTTTCCTGCAGCTTATTTCAGTTTTCAGGCCCTCTTGTCGGTTTGTTAGTCTTAGCAAAGCAGGAAGTCAGGTGACCTGCGCATGTGTGGAGGTACAAAGCAGTGAGGAGATCAGGGTGGATGCATGGGTCCACTGTTTGTTTATTACAGCTGTTATTAAGTTATTTAGTTGTAAAACGTGAGAAAATGTATAATTTTAAGTCAAATAAAAAACTAAGAAACTTTTAGTTTCACAGAGGAGGTAAGCCCACGACTCCTGCAGCAACTGTGGGGACTTACTCCTCCCAGCTGGGGGTGAGCGATGCTTTAGTATCGTCCAGGTCTTCTAATCTGAGTCACACACCTATAACATCACAACAACATGATTGGCCAATCAAAACATCACAGCAACATCGACACGGTGTGTGGAACCGACAGAGAGATTTCAGTAAGGAGAAATCAGCTGGAAGAATTCAAGTAAGCTCTTCGGCAGCTAGACTCTGATGACCCATCATATCAGAATGGTGATGGGAGTTAGGACAGGAGTGCTGCCCACCAGAAAATGCATAGATTTAATCAAAAGTGATGGCCAGGTTATAAATGAGAACATTCTCAAATATTTTTACCTGGTAAAATAAAGGTTAAAAAAACATAACCAACACGGGCTGTTAGCTATAAATTGTTAATACTACCCAGTCATATGTAAAGTGCTAATGCTAATGTGTGACCCACCTGTCACTGGGACACAAACTTCAATACACGAGCAGTAAATTTAGGTCAGAGTAATGAGTAATATCACAAACTAACCACCTCCTGTTACCAGTTTTAATTCACTTCTTATATATAAAAATACATTTATCTAAATGTGTAACTGTGCATACAGCCCACACTTTGGGAACCACTGATTTACATGATTCATGTGACTTCAGCAACCAGTGGGAAAACACATGAAACCAAATAAATGTTGTATTTCAGGTTTACTTTGTCGTTTACAGTTTGATGTTCACGTGATGGCTTCTCTTCCTCTGCACTGGCCTATTGGCACCAGCTGGAGAATTAGCTCCACCTTTAACTGACCAGCTCTGCTCTCTAAGTAATAAAAAAATAAGAAAGTCTGCTGCTGTGTGTCCTCGACTGAAACTCTCCTTCACCTTGTTTGTGTTTCAGGGTGCCGATCATCATGTCCACACAAGCGCCAACATTCACGCAGCCGCTACAGAGCGTTGTGGCACTGGAGGGTAGTGCCGCCACGTTCGAGGCTCAAGTTAGTGGTAAGAGGACAGTGGATTATGGTGTTCTGCACAGGATGTGATGTTTGGAATCAGGAGGGGTTTATGAAGTGTTATGAGTATTTTTATGATATTTGATTACAGTCATTTAAAAAGGTTACAGGAGGCTCACTGAGAACAAAGAACAAAAAAATCTGGGAAAATACTGAATGTATGATATTAAACACAGAAGATTTGAAGATAACAAACATTCATGAAAACCCACCTGAGGCTGTGTGAAATTCATATTTGGGCTTTCTGTAGTTATAGTGTGAATTTGAAAGCTTCAGGATTTAACAGAACAGAGTCAGAGTTAGGTGGGTGTCGGTCACCAGTTAGACAACTTTCTTTTATTTCTGGTACTTGTGTGGAGAGGCCTGCAGAGCTGTTGCTGGTGCTTTCAGGGGCATTCTGACATTTGAGAGTTAGAATGTCTCTGATAAAAATAAAGGTGACAGAATTTCAGCAGATGCCTTTCCCTTTTGGGAACTTGGGGAAGGCATGAGGTAGATCCAATATTTAGAGAGACAGCCCCCAATCAGCTCTCTCCGCCTGTCTCCTTCAGTTTTCTGTTTCAGTTTTGACTGCAGGTCAACTCCAAACCAACCAAAACCACGGTAGACACAACTGATATGGTTGCTGCATTGCTGCTTGTTGTGCCTGCATGTACTGTGAAATTTATGTTGATGCCAGTGTTTGAGGGTCTGCTCCATGTTGCTTCTACTAAATGGCTGTTTTCTTTAAAAAGAAAAATAGCACTTGTTCCAAGTTTAACCAGTCAGTATAAAACAATGCCCAGCAGTGTATCAGGTCAGCTCTGAATTACTTGCCCTGGAGTAGATTCTACACTCTCCCATCAAAGCAGCATTCATGGAGGTCATACAGGAATGGCTTTGCAGTCACAACATGCATAAAAAGCTCCTGAGATCATCATGGTGGTAATCCCTGCACCAGATGGTTGACACTGGAGGTGAAGGAAGCCATCAAGCTGAAGAAGGAGTCCTATCAGGCTTAGTTAGCTGATGAGTACCAGCAGACCAAGCGTAATGTGACTTGGGCAATAACTGAAGAAACAACTCGGGTGTGCAAGGAGTTTGGTGAGGCCATGGAAAAAGACTTTCAGACTGCCTCGAAGGGATTCTTGCAAATCATCAGGTGACTCAGGAGAGGAACACTGGGTTCTACCCAAATGGTTTATATCACTAGCAGGGCCCCTGGGGTGGACGAGCTCACCCTGAGTTCCTGAAGGCTCTGGATGCTGTAGGGCTGTTTTGGTTGACACACCTCTGCAACACACTGCAAAAATTGATGATCTAACTAAGTCTCACAATCTTATATTAAGCCAAAAAGCTATTTTTGATCTTGTTTTGAGAGTGATATGCTAAGCAAGAGCTGAATGTGTAAGATTGTTAAATGTACTTTGTCTAAAAAAATAGATATTTACACTTGATTATAATCTGAATCTTTCCAAAGTAAGTAAAATAGTCTTCCAATGTGGTGACATAATTACACTTGGTAAGATTTCTTGAAATAAGACAAAATATCTAGTCATTAGAATGACTAGATATTTGATTAGATTATTTCAAGCTCTTGCTTCGCATATTACTCTCAAAACAGGGTTCTCCCATTAGTGGAACTTCAGATTCAAGAGGATTAATGTGGTTTTCATCTTGGTCAGGAAACTCTGGACTAACTCTTTATCCTTTCAAGGATATTTGAGTGTGCGTGGAAGTTTGCCCATCCAGTCTACATGGGTTTTGTGGATCTGGAAAAGCATATTCTGTACACGGTGCTCTGACAGTATGGGATGTCTGTCCCATTGTTGCAGGCCATTCAGTCCCTGTACCACTGCAGCGAGAAATTGGTCCACATTGTCGGCTATAAGTCGGACTTATTTCCTGTGGGTGTTGGCCTCTGCCAGGGCTGCCTTTTATTACCAATTCTAGGCATAGCCAAGTGGTGGAAAGCTTCTGCCTTGGTGGCCTCAGAATCGCATCTCTGCTTTTTGCGGATGATGTGGTCCTGTTGGCTTCATCAGGTGGTGGCCTCCAGCTCACAGTGGAGTGGTTTACAGCCAAATTTGAAGAGGCAAGTATGAGAATCGACACCTCTAAGTCTGAGGCCATGGTCCTCACCCAGAAAATGGTGAAGATCACACTCTGGCACAGGAACAAGTTGCTGCCCCAAGTGAAGCAGTATTTCGGAGTCTTGTTCGTGGGTGATGGGAGAAGAAAGTAGGTAATTGAAAGACAGATTGGGGCCACAGTTGTAGTGATGCAGACACTGTAATGGTCCATCACAGTAAAGTAAGAGCTGAGTGTAAAAGCAAAGCTGTTGATTGTCGATCTACATCCCTACCCTCACCTATGGTCACAAGCTTTGGGAACAGGATACAAATGGAGGAAAAGAACTTTCTTCAAAGGCTGGCTGGCCTCATGCTTAGAGATTCAATTCAATTCAATTTTATTTATATAGCACCAAATCACAACAAACAGTCACCTCAAGGCACTTTGTACTGTGGGTGAAGACCCTACAATGATTACAGTGAAAACCCAACAGTCAAAATCACCCCCTATGATCAAGCACTTGGCGACAGTGGGAAGGAAAAACTCCCTTTTAACAGGAAGAAATTTCCAGCAGATCCAGGCTCAGGGAAGGGCAGTCATCTGCTGCGACTCGTTGGGCTGAGGGGAGAGAGACAGGACAAAAGACACAGTATGGAAGAGAGCCAGAGATTAATAATAACTAATAATTAAATGCAGAGTGGGGTATAAACAGAGTAAAAAAGGGTTAATAAAAAGTACATCATTGGAACCCCCAGCAGCCTAGGCCTATAGCAGCATAACTAAGGGAGGCTTCAGGGTCACCTGATTCAGCCCTAACTATAAGCTAGGGAGCTAAGGAAAGTTTTATTCCTAATCTTAAAAATAGAGAGGGTGTCTGTCTCCTGAATCCAAGCTGGGAGCTGGTTCCACAGAAGAGGGAGCTTTTAGGACAGCCTGATAATAATGAATTACAGTAGTCCAGCCTAGAAGTAATAAATGCATGAATTACCTTTTCAGCATCAGTCTGAGAAAGGATGTTTCTAATTTTAGAAATATTGCGCAAATGCAAAAAAGTGGTCCTACGTATTTGTTTAATATGTGCATTGAAGGTCAAAAATGATTTCTCTCAGTGTTACTGGAGGCCAAGATAATGCCATCCAGAGTAAAAATCGGGTTTGACACCATGGTTTTAAGATTTGTGGGGCCGAGCACAAGAACTTGTCTTAAAGACATTCCTGCAGTTTAACTAATTGTATGTCATCTGGCTTTATAGATAGATAAATCTGAGTATCATCTGCATAACAATGAAAATTGATGCAATGCTTTCTAATAGTACTGCCTAAGAGAAGCATGTACAACGTAAATAAAATTGGACCTAGCACAGAACCCCGTGGAACTCCATAATTAACCTTAGTGTGTGAAGACGACTCCCCATTTACATGAACAAATTAGAGTCTATTAGATAAATATGATTCAAACCACTGCAGTGCAGAACCTTTAATACCTATGGCATGCTCTAATCTCTGTAATAAAATGTTATGGTCAACAGTATCAAAAGCTGCACTGAGGTCCAACAGGACAAGCACAGAGATGAGTCCACTGTCAGACGCTGTAAGAAGATCGTTTGTAACCTTCACTAATGCTGTTTCTGTACTGTGATGAATTCTGAAACCTGACTGAAACTCTTCAAATAAACCGTTCCTCTGCAGATGATCAGTTAGCTGTTTTACAACTACTCTTTCAAGGATTTTGGAGAGAAAAGGAAGGTTGGAGATTGGCCTATAATTAGCTAAGACAGCTGGGTCAGTGATGGCTTTTTAAGTAGCAGTTTAATTACAGCCACCTTGAAGGCCTGTGGTACATAGCCAACTGAAAAAAGGCAGATGCTGCCCCTGCCACCTCAGATAAGCGGAAATAAATGGATGGATGGATGGTTTTGGTGTTTGTTGGTTTCTTGGTCCTCTAACAGTTTATTCTCTCCTTTGCAGGTTCTCCAGTTCCTGAGGTGAGCTGGTTCCGTGATGGCCAGGTTCTTTCTGCTGCCGCTCTGCCCGGCGTTCAGATCTCGTTCAGCGACGGCCGCGCTGTTCTGAGGATCCCTGCTGTGACCGCCACCCACAGTGGACGATTTTCTGTCAGAGCAACCAATGGTGCTGGGCAAGCCACAAGCACAGCAGAACTCTTAGTTACAGGTGAAAACACATAGACTCGGTTAACAGAAATACTTCAGATCTACATGAACTCCTTTCAGTACATTTCTTTTTAGTTTTCTCAACCTACTAATAAAAATTTACTGCAAATTTCAATTTTAAAATCAGTGAAATTGACTTACAGACATTTGAAGACCCTAAATAAAAGGTTCAGTTGTTCTTTTTGTTACCATTTTGCTATGTAAAAGTTTTGCCATCTAGAGTTTCTCAAAGGATTAATAGCATAGAAATGATGAACTCACTCCGCAAAGGAAGTTTTATATTAAGGTCATTCCACACTACTCATAAAGTTCTAGGGCAGGCCGATTTTTTAACACCAGTCTAAATCAAAAGGAAATCCTAGAGGCTTTAAGATCAGTCCATCCATCCATCCATTTTCTTCTGCTTATCCGGGGCCGGGTCGCGGGGGCAGGAGCCTAAGCAGAGAAGCCCAGGCTTCCCTCTCCCCAGCCACCTCCTCCAGCTCATCCGGAGGGACCCCAAGGCGTTCCCAGGCCAGCCGAGAGATATAATCTCCCCAGCGTGTCCTGGGTCTATCACGAGGCCTCCTCCCGGTGGGACATGCCCAGAACACCTCACCCAAGAGGCAGCCAGGAGGCATCCTAATCAGATGCCTGAGCCACCTCAACTGGCTCCTTTCGATGTGGAAAAGCAGCAGCTCTACTCTGAGCCCCTCCCAGATGGCTGCACTCCTTACCTTATCTCAAAGGGTGAGGCCAGCCACCCTTTGAAGGAAACTCATTTCTGCCACTTGTATTCGCGATCTTATTCTTTCGGTCACTACCCAAAGCTCGTGACCATAGGTGAGGGTAGGAATGTAGATCAACCGGTAAATTGACAGCTTTGCTTTATACTAAGCTCCC
The DNA here is from genome assembly GCA_024447675.2 of Pterophyllum scalare. NCBI lineage: Eukaryota > Metazoa > Chordata > Actinopteri > Cichliformes > Cichlidae > Pterophyllum > Pterophyllum scalare. The sequence continues at coordinate 72,437 of JAMQGT020013886.1, forward strand.
TCTTCACCACGACAGACTGATGCAGTGTCCGCATCACTGCAGAAGCAGCCCCGATCCATCTGTCAATCTCCTCGCTCCCTTCTCCCATCACTCGTGAACAAGACCCCGAGAATACTTGAACTCCTCCACTTGGGGCAGGAACTCGTCCCTGAGCCGGAGAGGGCACTCCACCCTTTTCCGGCTGAGGACCATGGCCTCAGACTTAGAGGTGCTGATTCTCATGGCAGCCGCTTCACACTTGGCTGCGAACCGTTCCACTGCAAGCTGGAGGCCACTCCCTGATTAAGCCAGCAGGACCCCATCATCTGCAAAGAGCAGAGACTAGACTCTGAGGCCATCAAGGAAGAAGCCTTCTGCCACCTGGCTATGCCTAGAAATTCTGTGCATAAAAATTATGAACAGAATCAGGTGACAAAGGGCAGCCCTGACGGAGTCCAACACCCACAGGCAACGAATCCGACTTACTACCGGCTATACGGACTGAGCTCTCACTGCGGTTGTACAGAGACTGAATGACCCTGGTCTGCAAATCCAATGGCACTGCCCCAGATCTCCACGTGATGTTGCAGAGGTGTGTCAACCAAGACAGCCCTACAACATCCAGAGCCTTCAGGAACTCAGGGCAAATCTTGTCCACTCCAGGGGCCCTGTCACCAAGGAGTTGTTTAACCACCTCAGTGACCTCACCCCTGGTGATGAGCAAGTCATCCCCCTTGTCCCCAGACTCTGCTTCCAGTACAGAAGGCGTGTCAGTGGGATTCAGGAGGTCTTCAAAGTATTCCTTACACTGTCCGACTATAGCCTCAGTTGAAGTCAGCAGCACCCCACCCGCACTATAAACCATGTGAGTGGAGCACCGCTTTCCCCTCTTGTGTCGCCGGACGGTTTGCCAAAATTGCTTCGATGCCATCTGAAAGTCTTTTCCCATAGCCTCACCTAACTCCTCCCACACCTGAGTTTTTGCTTCGGCCACTGCCTGAGCTGCATTCTGCTTGGCCTGAGCCGCCTCCGGAGTCCCACTTGCTAACCAAGCCCGATAGGACTCCTTCTTCAGCTTGATGGCTCCCTTCACCTCCGGTGACCACCATCTGGTTCGGGGGTTACCACCACGACAGGCACCAACCACCTTGCAGCCACAGCTCTGAGCAGCAGCCTCAACAATGGAGGTGCGGAACATGGTCCATTCAGACTCAATGTCCTCAGGCTCCCTCGGAATGCTGTAGAAGTTCTGCCGGAGGTGGGAGTTGAAGATCTTCCGGACTGGGGCTTCTGCCAGGCATTCCCAGTGCACCCTCACAATATGTTTAGGTGTGCCAGGTCTGTCCAGCATCTTCCCCCACCACATGATCCAACTCACCACCAGGTGGTAATCAGTTGACAGCTCAGCTCCTCTCTTCACCCGGAGTGTCCAGAACATACGGCCGCAGATCTGGTGATACGATTACAAAATCGATCATCGACCTGTGACCTAGGGTGTCCTGGTGCCATGTGCGCTTATGGACATCCTTATGTTTGAACTTGGTGTTTGTTATGGACAAACTGTGGTTTGCACAGAAGTCCAATAACAAAACACCATTCAGGTTCAGATCGGGCAGGCCGTTCCTCCCAATCACGCCCCTCCAGGTCTCATTGTCATTGCCCACGTGAGCGTTGAAGTCTCCCAGCAAGACTATAGATTCACCGGATGGAGCACTCTCCAGCACCCCACCCAGCAACTTCAAAAAGGGTGGGTACTCTGAACTGTCATTCGGTGCATAAGCGCAAACAACAGTCAGGACCCGTTACCTGGCCTGAAGGCGCAGGGAAACAACCCTCTCGTCCACCGGTGAAAACTCCGATGTGCAGGCAGCAAGCCAGGGGGGATACAAAAATACCCAACCCAGCTTGCTGGCTCTCACCGAGGGCAACTCCAGACTGGAGCAGAGTCCAGCCCCTCCCCAGGAGACTGGTTCCAGAGCCAAGGCCATGCATTGAGGTGAGCCCAACTATATATCTAGCTGGTATTTCTCAGCCTCACGCACTAGCTCAGGCTCCTTCCCCACCAGAGAGGTGACATTCGGTGTCCCAATAGCAAGTCTTGATAGGCAGGGATCGGTCCGCCAGGGCCTCCGCCCTTGGCCACTGCCTCCGCCTTTGGCCACCGCCTGACACACACTGCACCTGACCCCTACGACGCCTCCTGCAGGTGGTGGGCCTACAGACGGGCGGGTCCATGTAAACTCTTCGGGCTGCGCCCAGCCGGGCACCACAGGCTAATACCCAGCCCCCAGACGCTCGCTCTCAATCTCCCTCCCCAGGTCTGGCTCCAGGGTGGGGCCCCGGTAACCCTATCTCGGGCAGGGTAAACTGTTCCCTCGTTGTTGCAAACATAGGGGTCTTCTGAACCGCTCTTTGTCTGGACCCTCACCCAGGACCAGTTTGCCATTGGAGACCCTACCAGGGGGACAAGTCCCCAGGCAACATAGCTCTTGGGATCACTGGGACACACAAACCCCTCCACCACGATAAGGTGGCGATTCACGGGGAGGGCTTTAAGATGGTGATTTTTTTTTAAAAAAGGTTTTCCATCAGCCAACCAGAGTATTCCCTTGAACAAGTATATAATAAAATAAAGCCTTTGTTTAAAAGCCATCTCTACTTCCTCCGCCAGCTGAGACGGCACCTCCCAGCTTCATTCAGAGACTACAGAGCTCCACGGTGAGACAGGGCAGTCAGGTGAGGTTGGATGTCCGAGTCACCGGGATCCCTGCACCTGTGGTGAAATTCTACAGAGAAGGTGCCGAGATCCAGAGCTCCACCGACTTCAGAATCATCCAGGATGGAGATCTGCACAGCTTGCTGATTGCTGAGGCCTTTCCAGAGGATTCTGGGACATATTCAGTGACAGCCACCAACAGCAGCGGACGGGCTACCTCCACAGCTGAACTGCTGGTTCAGGGTGAGAACCATTCATCTCTGTTTGTCTCTTTTTGGAATTTGGTTTCATAAAATCACAGACTGAAGTAGAGCTGTTTCCAGGTGAAGAAGCTGTTCCAGCAAAGAAAACAAAGACAGTGATTTCAACTGCTCAGATTTCAGAGACCCAACAGACCAGAGTGGAAAGGGTAAATAAAATCATTCAAGAAGCATGTTGTTTTTTCTATTTTACTCAGACTCAGTCTAACCACTTGCACTCCACTGTCTGTCTCAGAAGATGGAGGCCAGTTTCCAGGCCACCGCCATGATGGAGATGCATGTAGAGGGCGCCGGACTGGCTCACAAGACTCCACCCAGAGTTCCTCCCAAACCCACGTCCAAGTCACCAACTCAGCCATCATTAGTTGCCAAGGTGACCGGAGGACGCCAACAGTCGCCATCACCTGTCAGACATGTGAAGGCACCCACACCCACGCCTGTCAGGTGGGTGGAGTTTTTACATGTTAATACTGGCTCTTATTTGCCAGTTTGCAACTTTTATGTAAAAGGAAGCCAACAAATGACTGTTTAAATTATTGAGAGGAATCTGATGATCCAGTGTGTTTGATAACGAAATCAATCAGGGTATCTGTGTGAGAGAAAGACTTTAACACTTTCTGTCTCCCCCATCAGGGTAGTCCCATCCCCTATCATCGCACACAAGCAGGCCGCCGCTGATGTCCTCCCACCCTGGAAGCAGGAAGACTATGTGGCCGAGGCCAGGACCATCACGCAGCTGGTCCAGGAGCAGCAGGTCACCATGGTCAGACAGGTGAGGGCTGGCATATTCAGGGTAGGAGGACCATGTAAGGATCAACCATTCAAGAAGAAACTGGGCATTTTCCAATAAAGATGCATGTGAGGTTCCCTGAGTCCTAAATCTTTGTTCTTGGGGTGCTACTGTTTTACCCTGACTTTGTTGGTTTTTTATTCACTTCTAAACCTGACATTAAATATGATTTCCACTTCAGCATTTCTGATGTTTATCTAAAATGTGGTGTTTTCCATCATTCATGTGTCTTACAGTTTGTCCTGATCTTTTTTCCATTTGATACTCACCACATCATTGGCACTTACAGTAGAATGAACATCTTAACTCTTTTGATTTGGTCCTTAGCCTCAAACCATTGAAATGAATTCAGAATCATCTGAAGCACCAGATGGGAGTTTCACCCTGAACACTGAGGTATGGGACAACTCTACAGGCTGTGAGGGAATGGCAGGAGACTGTAACTTCTTTCATTTGCACACGGATTCAAACTGTGACCAGGGGGAGATTTGTCAAACCTTTGAAGCAATATCATTCCTCCAAGAAGATCAAGATCTCAAAGAAGAGCAAGATCCCAGAGAGGTTTTTCTGATGGGGGAAATAACCAATGGCAGCACAGCGGAGGAAATGTACACCTGCAAAGCTTTGTCCTCTGTTTTTAACCACAAAGATTTACCACCTTTTTCCAGTGGGGAGCATGTCTGGTTCAGTTCTGCTGAAGATATTTTCAGATTTTTTAACCAAGACATCCTGCCTGATCTGTGTGAAGAAAAGATTCCTTCAGCTGTTAACTCAGAAGAGTGGTCTTATCATGATCTTTATCAAGATGACCACTTGATCCTTCAGCAGACTGAGGAGCAGGTATCTCTTCCTCTATCAAGTGTGAAAATCTCACAGTTGCTCCATCTTTTTTGAGCACTTTCACAGCCTCTTTTTTTTAATTGTGTTGCCATTAGATTGTGGTTGTCACCTTTCTTCACAGTTTTCATTCACTTTCAGCCAACTTTACTGCATGACAAACAGACGAGCATGTGTTCTTCAAGTGACTTTGAACTTTTACGTTTGCATCGGCATCGGTATCCTGTCCACAACATTCCATACAAAATTAGAGCCTGATGTGACACAAATTTGGATTTTTTCACTGTCTGTGAGAATTTTAAAAACAGGATTAGTTGTTGATCTGGGTCTTGGCCATCAAAAGAATATCTTATAAACAACGTGGATTTTAAGACTATGTAACGGCGATGCTGATGAACATGTAACTGCTCTTATTTAATTGTGAATTTTGACTTTCGGAGTTATCCCAGATGCAGGCAACTTTCAAGGGGTATATTGTTCATAAAGCAGAATTATTTTCATGTTTTTCAAGTACCTTATCTTTACCTTTGTGACATCCAGTCAGTTGGGTAACTGGAGTCAGGCTAGGTTAGCCTATCTTACCATAAAAGTGGAAGCTGGGGAGACAGCTAATCTGGCTCTGCTTGTAATACAAAAGTGACTTCCACAACACCTCACTAAGCTCACTAAGTAACCACTTGTTTAATGTAAATAAAGTTAAAAAACAGAAATGAAGAAGCCACAGTGGACATCCATCCAGCCCAGAGCTTTAGATAGACAGAGTCAAGCTAGGTGTTCCCCTAAATTCAGTCTAATCCAGTCTAAGATAGGCTATTCAGGGCCTTACCTCGACTCTGCATTTTTAAGAACTTTGAAAGTTGTTGTTTGAATGAGAGGACAAATTAACTGAATTCTGTTCATTGAAGCCATTTTCCCCATGAGGCTGCCTGTTTCTGTCCTGCCATGGATGTTCTGAGATCTATGTGCTACCGGTTATGTCTCCAGGCTGAGGGAGGGACAAGAGCGGGGGCAGTGGCCACCGTGGTGGCTGCCGTCGACCTCGCTCGTGTCCGACAGCCCGCACATGTCGAGGGTGGGAGAGCTGAAGAGGGCGAGGCTGTAGAGGTGGACTTAAGGCAGCAGGCCGCCGCCATGGCTGCTGATCAAAAGTATCAAGCTGCTTTGACATCAACCAGAGTGCAAGCTGGCCACGTGCTTTCTACTGCTCAGGAGGTTACCTGTGAAACAGCCCTGCCACAGCCTCAGGTTAGCTAGGCCTCCAGCACAAAAAATACCAAGAGATTTGAATGAATGATCAGATTTAAAAGGTTTAAAAGTAGATTTAGTTTAAATTAGTAAGTAAGTAGTTAAGTAAATTTTATTTATATAGCACCTCTCAAGACATAGATCACAAAGTGCTTTACAACATTAAAATAAATTATAATTGGAGTAAGGAAAAAAAATTATTTTGTTTTCCACCAAAATGACAAAACAAATTTTTTTGGGTTCACAAAAATTCTTTTTCATCTTTATTATCTCGCATTATCATAGCATAAGTCACTCAGTTAATAAAAGCAAAGACTTAATAATGATATACAACTAAAAGGATAAATCTCTTGATAATCATGTAGTTATCTTCTACAACAGAAATAATTACCTGAAATATTTAAATATACTGTTGAGCTTTTAAAATCCTCCTGAGGTTTCGATGCTTCTTGTGTTGGTTGATCCAGATTCAGAGAGTGACAGAAATCTCCACCCACATGGACACTGGTCTCACCCCATCTGCAGTTCCACATTTCACAGTTTCTAAAGTTTCTGTCCCAAAACCCGAGTCTAGCAGTGAGGTAAGCCAAGCAGCACCAGGCAAGCAGTAGAAATAATTAAAACACACAAATACTAAAATCAGTGCTTTAACCTGTGCTAGGCTGCTGCTTCCTTAGTTACAGTTATTCCCTACTTTCTACAAGGGCACATCATTCATTCCATGCTCCGTCTTTACATCTACGACAGCTAATCTGGTCCAGGATTGAAGTTTAGTACTCCAAACAAAATGTGAACGTAAATAATGAGCCGATTGTGAGAAACTTGCCACTGTCTTCACTTTCTGTGGGTTAGTAACGTTACTCTGTCCAGTAAAGTTCAGGACAGAGATGTTAACCTTAGTCTGAACTCATGTTCTTAATCATTTTTAGCTGCTTAAACTTGTGACAAAAGTGCAGTAATGATATTTTATATCTTACCCTTAGAAGCAATGCCATATTATTGATATTGGTTACAAACTAATTAGCTGTTCAAGCAGACCAACACCACACCTTGGACCAAAGCGTCTGTCATCCTACAGTTCCATAAAAATCCAAGTAAATCCAAACACTGCTGCCACTGTTCCCAAAATTTGATCGGAAGGTTGTGGGAAGCTTATTGAACTACTGCTTGCCTGAAATGCAAACTTGTGTTGAAATGCAGTTTATAAGTGATAAAATAATGTAGATAAAATAACTAAAGGAATCGTTCTTTAATTGTCTTTTCCTTCATTCTCTTAATTAATAAACTAATTTAATCCAGTACCCACTATTAATCCACCTTAATCTAAAATTCCCTTCATCTGTTGTAGCTTTAATCAAACTAATGTACCGTAGCTCCTCTCTGTGCTGTGGTTTAACACAAACTTCAAAAAAAGACTAAAACTGAAGCGTATTTTCTTGATCATGGTGTGGCTCTTCCTCCTCTTTGGGTCGGTCAGGTTTCCATTGCTGGCTCAGCTTTGGCCACTCTGCAGAAAGAGTTATCCTCGTCCACTGTCACTGCCCGAAAGATCATCACGCCCGTCAAGTCTCCCAGTCCATCACGCAGAGTGGCAGAGACCAGAGAGATACTGGAGACCATCCCGCCGCCATTCAAACACTTCACTGACAAATATCAGAGTGGTTTTGGGGCTGAGTTACAGACTGGGGTGGTGTACTCAGGCAGAATGGAGAGAATGTATGAAGACTGGGGAGTCCAGGTTTGTAATCTAGCACCGAGAGCTGGGTCTAAACAGGACAAGAAAACCTGATGTGGACATGATCCATTAGTTGTCAACAACAGTATCATGAAATTTACCGGGTGTATTCATGGTCACTCGATCGTAGCTCCTAACATAACCTACCTGATTAGATCCTCCTGCCTTTCACGGGCTGAAATATCTCAGGTCTTAAGAAAAATCATATTGAAAAGGCAGCAAATCCTGCTACCCTGTGTTTGAATCCTTTTGAGTTCATTTGTCATTTTCACCACTTATCAGATTAAAGAACAGCTGAAGAAAAATGTGGTCATACTTGCTGGAAGTCTGGTTTTCTTGATTTCTGTGAAAATCCAGGATTAAACTTTAACTTGCTTCTCCATGTTACTGACTACCTCATTCTCACCTCTTCAGTCCATCCAGCCTTCCCTCTTTGTTTTCTGTGTTATGTCATCTGTCCTTCATTATGTGTTGGTTGTGAACAGTCAGTTGTGCTTGTTTGTGGTGCATCCATATGTTGGATCTTAGAAATAGTTTCCATAGTTTTTGAACTGCATTTTGCTAACATACCTGTGAATATCTTACAGGTGGTGGAGGCAGCTGCAGTACCTTCCGCTGGTGGTGCCGTGGTCCCGCCCACACTGATTTCTGTAAGTGGATTGGTTCTCCTCAGATCAGAATATGCTGTTTTGAGAGACATTTTTGTAAAGGTGTTGTGTTTTTTTGTGCAGGGATTGAAGAACACGAATGTGACAGAGGGCGAGTCTGTGACTCTGGAGTGCCAGATCAGCGGTCACCCCATCCCCATCATAATGTGGTTCAGAGAGGACTACAAGATTGAGAGCTCCATCGATTTCCAGATCACCTACGAGAATGGATTTGCCAGGCTGGTGATCCGTGAGGCATTTGCTGAAGACAGCGGCCGCTTCACCTGCACTGCTACCAATGAGGCAGGAACTGTCAGCACTTCCTGTTACCTGCTCGTCCAGGGTCAGTACAAATAATAGCTCTGAAAAGGAAGCCTACAGTGTGTCACTCACAAGGGCAGTTTTCAGGAGTCTTCTTTTTTAATATGCCATAACTTGAGGAACTCTGGGTTCTATCATGGGGCCTCTTCTCATTTCAGTTTAATTCTCCCATTACTAAACCCTCTCCCTCTTAGATGGGATTTGGGGCTTTGATCAGTATATACCTTACTTTGTAGAGGTGAATGGGATCCACATGCTGTATTGTAACTGAGCCCAGCCTGGGAACGCATCTGTTTTCATACGGTGACAAAGTCTGTGGGGCCAGTGCCCAATGTGGCCAGCAGATAATCAATACAGCCAAAGACTGTGTTTCAGTGGTGGTCGCTCCTTTGCTCTCCACAGGGATTGTTTACATGCATGCAGCCAAAGCCTATTCACTCATCACAGATCAATATAAATGACACCTGAGACCTTCCAATACCAAAAGTCGTGTTCCTTGTCTATTGATTCTGCATATTCATATGCAGATACCTGCTCACAGAGATAAAAAATAAATAAATAACTGTCTTTCTCCACCAGTGTCTGAGGACATTGAGAGCAGAGAGGAGATTGCTGTTGTTACCGAACATGTTGAAACTGCTCAGTGAGTCACTCAAAGCTTCTCTAAAGTTTGAATTAACTTGACTGCAAATTGCTGAACATATCAGTTCCTTATTTTATGTCACTGAAAGAGAAAACATGCTGCACCTGAAAATCGTAAGGAAAATTTATATTTCCAGAATAAGAGAAGAAGCCAGAATGGAGACGATATCTCAGGTGAGCATGGTGGAGTCGGAGACGGCCGCTGCTGCTCCCTTCTTTATCAAAAAACCAACCGTCCAGAAGCTCGTGGAGGGGGGAAGTGTTGTGTTTGAATGCCAGGTTGGAGGAAGCCCCAAACCACACATCATCTGGAAGAAGAGTGGTGTTCCACTCACTACCGGATACAGGTAAGTATTACCTCTGGTCAGGTTTTCACTGTCCTCATATGGGAAGTCTTTGAGGTTTAGGCGATTCATTTTTTTTATCTGGCTTATGACTGGAGCTATAAAACAAAGCTCCCTGAACTCAAGGCCTAATGTGCTAAAGTCACCATTATAAGAAGACTGACAGTGAAGCAGACTACCAGAAATGTATACTCATACATACAGTTTTCAGCTTTCTACTGAAAAAAAAAACAGGACCCCCCCCCGAACCTCAAAATAAATACATTAGCAAAACATGTGGTTCATGGCTCAGCTAACTAATATCAGCTATAACCAGATCTGATAAAATCATGCCAATAACAAGCCCATGACCCATTAACCTACAGATCTCATCCTGCTTCTGCTTTAAGAATGGTCTCTTTAGACTTTAATCCATGATAGTGCCTCCAGTGCCCCCTCAGGAACTATACTGGTATAATTAAGTATGGGTAAAATATTAGGACACTGTAATGTAATGCACAGTGCAGCCTTCAGGGTATTCTATTCTATTCTATTCTATTCAACTTTATTTATATAGAGCCAAATCACAACAAACATTTGCCTCAAGGTGCTTTGTATTGTGGGTAAAGACCCAACAATAATAATTAATACAAATAATTAATACAAATAATATAGGTATTTGCCTGTAACACTCGTTCCCCTCCATCAGATACAAAGTTGCATACAAGAAGGAGACTGGAGAGTGTCGGTTAGAGATCTCCATGACCTTCGCTGATGACGCTGGAGAATATGCCATTTTTGCCAAGAATCAGCTCGGAGAAGTCTCTGCCTCTGCCAGTCTGCTGGAAGAAGGTCAGTATGATGAAAACTGCCATCTCAAAGCTCTTAGGTAGAGAAGAGATAAAGGGACTGTAATTAGAAATTAAGCCATACATTTGATGGAGAAATAATTATCCTCCACACAGCACAGTCCTAGTAGTAGTAGTAGCTATCTGAACTTGTATATAATCAAATTCCTTGTTTTTGAACAGAGGAATATGAATCCTACATGAAGAAACAGGAAGCAGCCTTTAAGACTGAAATGATTGCCATTGTGCAAGAGCCCAAGGTGGGAGATCTTCCCCCTGTCACTGTTACAACAATGGAGAAGATAACCACCACCATTATCTCTGGACAGGTAGGAGCATTATTAGCCATAGATGTCATATCTAGAGGGTTGCTTCTAAAGGTGGTTCTGAGTTCTTGTAATCTCTTCTAATCACATTATAACAATTTTATAGCCATCAAAAATAACCTGTAATCTTATAGTTTTCTGTTAGTGTCCAGTGTTCATATAGTCACAGTGGTAAAATGCTTGAGATGTGTATTTGAGCTCCAATAAGCTGTTTACTAAAAAGAAGACTGTCTGCCACAGAGTCTAAGACCATGAGGTAATGTACCCTTTAGATCGAGGGTTTGAATGATGTTAGTATTTCAGTGGAACCACAAACTTTTCATCTATATAATTTTGTGTACTATAAATAATTACATATGTCAGTTACCACTGTTGTCAGCAGTAATTGCAGTTGATATTGTAATTTACACAGTCAGACTAAATTCCCATTAAAGTGGTGTAGTTTATTTTCCCACACTACCTGGTTGGCTCTCCAGCTTTAGTAGAACTTTAACATGCCTTTTAAATGTGCTGGGGGGGGGGTTAGAACCAATGTATAAAGTTGGGGCAATCATAAATACCTTCGTAGGACCTATTGTGAAGTCCACATCACTCCCTGTTTTTTTTTACTCATAACCTACATATATCTCTATACTTTTTGCGCTTGTTTTATGGCTAGGACCCATATTTTAATGATTAAGTGACAGTGACTGACTGATTGACTCTGGAATCATATCACATATGCAGGAATTCCATCTGTCTGCCATCGAGCTGAGGATCATCCAGGAGATTGAGTTAAACATTATGAAGATCACCTACAGAGAGATTGTGACAGAGGACGGAGAGTTGATGGTGACTGCCACTGCCACTGAGGCAGTGCAGCCAGCTTTTGACACTCCAGTCAAAAACTACAGGATCATGGAGGGCATGAGCGTCACATTCCACTGCAAGATGTCGGGAATGCCGCTCCCGAAGGTGCTGAATAAATGTTAAGAAATATGTTACTATTAAGAAGATAGATAGATGGATAGATAAAGTTTGCATCATTTTACAATCAATTCATTTTTATATAACATGCCAAAACACAACAAACAGTTGCCTCAAGGTAATAATATTGTATCTCCTGGCAGATTGCTTGGTTTAAAGATGGCCAGCGGATCAGGCCTGGAGACCATTACCAGATGGAGGTTCTTCAGGATGGACGGGCCAGCCTTCGCCTGCCTGTGGTGCTACCTGAAGATGAAGGCGTGTACACAGCTTTTGCCACCAACATGAAGGGTAATGCTGTCAGTTCTGGGAAGCTCTATGTGGAGCCGTCAGAAGCAGTAACACCTCTGCAATATACACCACAGCCAGCGGTGCAGAGGATCAGGTAAATGTTCGATTAAACAACTCAGATATTTGTAAATCTTGGAGTAGAGAACACTGATGACTGGGGAGGTGACACGGATTAATACACTCTCAGGTCCACATCTCCTCGTTCCCTGAGCCGCTCGCCTGGCCGTTCTCCCAGCCGTTCACCTGGACGTTCTCCTGCTCGCCGCTTGGATGAGACAGACGAGGCACAGCTCGAAAGACTCTATAAGCCTGTTTTTGTCATGAAGCCTTCCTCATATAAATGCTCTGAGGGACAAACTGCCAGATTTGACCTGAAGGTTGTTGGCAGGCCGATGCCTGAGACATACTGGTTCCACAATGGTGAGTAAAACCAAGGTGAAATCTTCAGGAAGACTTTGAGTTGATTGTGAAACCAACAAATTTGGTTCAATTATCATTTTCTCAGGACAACAAGTGGTTAGTGACCACACCCACAAGATAGTGGTTAAAGAGGATGGCACTCAGTCCCTGATCATTGTCCCAGCTTTGCCACAAGACTCTGGGGAGTGGACAGTTGTGGCTCAGAACAGAGCTGGACGGTCATCCATCTCTGTCACTCTCACTGTTGATGGTAATATTGCAATTTTAAATTCTTTGAACATTGCTGAGTTTCTTCTACAAAAAGATATTTTGGGGCATCAGATTACATTAATTTTACTTTAATTTTTCAGTCAAGGAAACCCTGGTGCGTCCACAGTTCACTGAGAAACTGAAGAACATCAGTGTAAAGCAGGGCACTTTGGTTGAATTGGCTGTCAAAGCCATTGGAAACCCACTGCCTGATATTGTGTGGCTCAAAAACAGTGACATCATCACCCCACACAAGCACCCAAACATCAAGTAGGTTTTGTGACTTTATTATTAAATTTAGGTAGGTAACATCTGTTTGTGTGAATGAGCCTAAAGCAGCGAGATTAAAAGTATTTCTCAAAACAACTGCAAATTTTCATTTAATTAAAAAAGTGTCAAATGTTAAAGCTCCACTAAAGTGAGAATTTCATTTTCCAGCATTGAAGGAACCCGAGGAGAGGCTAAATTCCAGATTCCTTCAGCAGCTGGCTCAGACAGCGCCTGGTACACTGCTACAGCCATCAACAAGGCTGGCAGAGACACTACTCGCTGTAGAGTCAATGTCGAGGTGGAATATGCTGAGCCTGAACCAGAGAGGAAGCTCATTATTCCCAAAGGAACATACAAAGCCAAAGAGATTGCTCCTCCAGAGGTGGAGCCACTTCATCTGAGATATGGTCAAGAACAGTGGGAGGAAGGCGACCTATATGACAAAGAGAAGCAGCAGAAACCACAGTTCAAGAAGAAACTGACATCTGTCCGCATGAAGCGTTTTGGTCCAGCTCATTTTGAATGCAGACTGACCCCTATTGGTGACCCCACCATGGTGGTGGAGTGGCTGCATGATGGCAAGCCTCTGGCTGCTGCTAACAGGTTGCGCATGGTGAATGAATTTGGTTACTGCAGTCTTGATTATGAAGCTGCTTATGCTAGAGACAGTGGCGTCATCACCTGCAGAGCAACCAACAAGTACGGAGTTGACCAAACCTCAGCCACCCTGATCGTCAAGGATGAGAAGGGCCTTGTTGAGGAAACGCAGCTTCCTGAGGGAAGGAAAGGCGCCCACCGAATTGATGAGATAGAACGTATGGCTCATGAAGGTGGACCTTATGGAGTCACTGCTGAAGAAGAAACAGAAAAGATGAAACCTGAGATTGTCCTTCTTCCAGAACCAGCCAGAGTTTTGGAGGGTGAAACAGCTCGATTCCGCTGCAGAGTGACTGGTTATCCATCACCAAAGGTTAACTGGTACCTCAATGGACAACTTATCCGCAAAAGCAAGAGATACAAACTTCGTTATGATGGTATTTACTACCTGGAGATAACTGAAATCAAATCATATGATTCGGGGGAGGTTAAAGTTGTGGCAGATAACAATCTGGGCTCAGTTGAGCACACTGTGAAACTGGAGATTCAGCAGAAAGAGGACTTCAGAACTCATTTGCGCCGTGCTCCTGAGGCTAAGCCAGCTGAGGTTGCACCTGAACTTGGAAAAATACCATTTGAGGTGATTAAGGCTGAAAAACCTACAGAGGACTCTCAGAAAGAGGTTGTCAAACTCAAGAAGACCCAGAGAATCGTCCATGAGAAAGCCACTGAGGAGACGGAGGAGCTGAGGAGTAAGTTCAAGCGCAGGACAGAGGAAGGCTATTACGAGTCCATTACTGCAGTGGAGCTTAAGTCTCGCAAGAGGGACGACTCGTACGAGGATCTGCTGAGGAAGACAAAGGAGGAGTTGCTTCATCGTGTCAAGGAGAAGGAGGAGGCTGAGAGGAAGAAGGAGGAAGAGCGCCGCAAAGTTACCGCTCAGCCTCTAAAACCAGAGAGGGTCAAACTCTCACCGAGCATGGAAGCGCCAAAGATTCTTGAGCGTATTACCAGCCAGACAGTCGCACAGGGCGAGGAAGTCAGGTTTAGAGTCAGAGTCGTCGGCAGACCAGAACCTGAGTGCCAGTGGTTCAAGAACGGTGTTCAGCTGGAGAAGTCTGATCGTGTTTACTGGTACTGGCCTGAGGACCATGTTTGTGAACTGGTGATCAGGGATGTCACAGCAGAAGATTCTGCCAGTGTCATGGTTAAAGCTTCCAACACTGCTGGGGAGACATCAAGCCACGCTTTCCTGTTGGTGCAAGGTAACACAGCTCTGGAGCACACGACATGTACGTATAGTTCTGAATTCAAATTCTGTATTTTCTGACAAATGCTCTGTTGTCATTTCTACAGCAAAACAAGTCATTACCTTCACACAGAAGTTGGAGAATGTCAATGCCAAGGAGAAAGACACCGTGGCTACCTTTGAGTGTGAAACCAATGAGCCTTTTGTTAAGGTCAAATGGCTGAAGAATAATGTGGAGATCTTCTCTGGAGACAAATACAGAATGCACTCAGACAGAAAGGTTCACTTCCTGTCCGTGCTGATGATTGGAATGAAGGATGATGCTGAATATGCATGTGTGGTTGTAGATGATGAAGCTGTCAGGACAGCCGCCAAGCTTGATGTTGAAGGTGGGCTGGCCTACCACATCATTATGTTTGACTATTATGGTGTTATTTTGTTGAAACTCTAATTTTGTGAAAGTTTTGCATTAGGTAATACAATTCAATGCAGTTTCTTTTAATTGTACCAAACACGATAACAGGTATTTTAAATTAAGTCTGTTCTATTCTATGTGACTGACTGCATTATGTGACCAATAGGAGCTCCTCTGGAGATCTTAAAGCAGCTGGAGAGCACAGAGGTGCCTGAGAGCATACTCCGGAGAATTTGAATGTATTGTCTCTCGTGAGGATGCTGAAGGCAGCTGGTTCTTTGGAGAAAATCTGCTGACTCCCAGCAGTAAATATGTCATCTCCTCCCGCCGTGGAAGACACACCCTCTCTGTGAAAGATGTAAAGAAGGAAGATCAGGGAAAATACACCTTCACAGTTGCTGAGTTTAAGACGAGTGCTTCTCTGAAGATGAAATGTAAGTTATGGAAGTTGCTGTTCCTGTGACACTAAATTGGATATGGAAAATATATGGGCAGAGGTTGCTGTGCTTATGAAGTTAATGAATGAATGAATGAATGAATGAATGAATGAAGACCTTTAATAGTCACACAATGGGAAAATTTGCAGTTAACAGAACAAGTTAATGCTTAACATTTGGCCTACTGTTCTGACTACAACAAATCTGCTACAGGACGCTGTCTAAAATGTAAATAAAAACAGAATGCAGTTATTTTCAAATCTCATGAGCCCAAATTTATTTACAGCAGAACAGAGAAAACATAAAAGGTTTAGACTGAGAAAATGTTCCATTTTAAGAAAAACGGAGCTCATTTTGAGTTTGATGGCAGCAGCATGTCTCTAAAGGTGCTGTAGGACTGTGTTTCCAGCTGTTCAGCATCCCCTCTGCTTTAACATCAGTCCGTAAACATCTGGAACTGATGAGAGCAGCTGCTGAACTTTGGGAGTGGAATGTTGTCCCGTTCTGTCTGATAGAGGATTCCAGCTGCTCAGCAGTCTGGGGGCTCCTTTGTCCTGTTTTGGGGTTCCTGATGCTGCAGATGTTCTCAGCTGGTCAAAGGTCAGGACTGCAGGCCGGTTCAGCACCCGGACTCTTCTGCTGTGAAGCTGTGCTGCTGGGATAGCTGCAGGATGCAGTTCAGCGTCATCCTGCTGAAATCTGAAGGCCTTCCCTGAAGAAGATGTCTGGATGGGAGCACATGCTGCTCTGAAACCTGGATACACCTTTCAGCTCTGATGGAGCCTTTCCAGATGTGCCAGATGCCAGTTCCACTGATGCACCCCCCCCCCATACCATCAGAACTGCTCGTTGGTCCATGTTTGGATCCGTCTGATCTCTGAACAGTTTCCACTTTGTGTCAGTCAATTTTAAATGAGCTTTGACTCAGAGAAGAAGGCGCTGTATCTGGATCATGTTCACATTTGGCTTCTTCTTATTGTGAAATTGTTCTACAGCTTGTAGATGTTGGGGTTTTTCAGATTGGTGAACCTCTGCCCATCTTTATTCAGAGAAACTCTGCCTCTCTAAGATGCTGCTTATATATCCAATCATGCTGCTGCCCATTAACCTGATTAGCTGTAAAATGTTCCTCCTGCTGTTTCTCTTTTGTACCACTGACTTATGTTAGCCTTTTGTTGCCCCATCCCAACTTTTTGAGACTTGTTGCTTGTCACACTTAAATATTTGGTATGTTTTTTATGCTCTACTGGAAATTTAAAAATGGGTTTATGAGATTTGTAAATCTTTTTGCACAGCATCCCAATGTTTTTGGAACTGGTGATGTATAACCAACAAACATCCTGCAGCATCATAGGAGCACTACTCTGTCTTCTATTCTGGTTGCATCTAGTGCTGATCATGATTCTCTTCATGTTTTAGTGCGTCCAGTGACCTTGATGCAGCCTTTGGCCGACACGACCATCTGCGAGGGTGACATCGCTCAACTTGAGGTCAAGTTCTCCCAGGAGAATGTTGAAGGAACCTGGATGAAGAGTGGGAAGCCCATCACAGCCTCAAATCGTGTGCATATTGTTATCGACAAACAAATCCACAAACTCCTTATAGAAGACACCACCAAAGATGACTATGGAATGTATTCCTTTGAGGTCCATGATCATGAAATTTCAACCTCTGCAAAGTTGGTCATTCAGAGTAGGTCACCTCAGATGCAGATTTAATTTTTTTTTAAATAACTTGGTGTTCCAAAATAAAATCCTATAAACAGAACATCTCATCTTGCAGCTATTGGCATCCTGGTCCCACTAAAGGACATTCATGCTGTTGAGGGCACAAAGGCTGTCCTAGAGGCAAAGATCTCTGCCCAGGACATCAGCTCAGTCAAATGGTACCACAATGACAACCTGCTGACAGCCAGTGAGCGAGTCCAGATGGTGGCTAAGGGAGCCAAGCAGCGCCTGGTCTTCACCAGGACATATGCCTCAGATGAAGGACACTACAAACTGGTGGTTGGCCGAGCTGACACCAGCTGCAGATTTACTGTTGAGTGTAAGTTGCACCAGAAATGCTGAGGTCTAAGAACATTTTGGATTTTTACTATTGTAGTTTCATCATTTGGGTTCTGGAAAAGGTTTAGTTTATGAATCTCTTCTCTCATTAAATTTAGGTCTAATAAGCCATTACCAACACTGGTCACATGAAGTTTATATCAAATGTGGAGTAACATGAGAGTCTATGCTTTCAGCTTCCGGAAATCTTATTCAGGCAGATTACCTGGAAATGCTCATCAATATTTTGTTGGCAATGTAAGACATAATTTATATTTTTAGATTCTGCAGGATGTAGCTTTCTTTTTTTGTAATTCTTTGAAATTCTGCTTCTTGAAAATATTTCTGCAGAATATTTTTTTAAATTCCAAAGAGGTCCTGCATTTAAAATCAATCCAGCTTCAAGCTTGTTAAGTGAAAGATGAGTTATTTTACACCAAAACATTATAAGCTGAACACGAGCAATCACCCTGCAGTATTTACAAGACTAGACTTCCTTCCTCTTACCTGTACTGAACTGAAACATAGAACTCCATCTGCTGCACACTTTTATTACTTCATGTCCAAAGAGCCAGACAGATGAAAGTGATGTTTTTGATCAGTGTACATGTGAAAGAAAGCAAGTGGATCATTGGTGATGTGTACATCAGTTTTAGGCTTAACTATTGTTCTGTCTCAACAGCTGTCCAGATTGTGACACCAATGAAAGACAAAGAGTGCTCCGAGTCTGAGAACGTCACCTTTGAAGTTGAGGTCTCTCACCCAGGCATCGATGCTTTCTGGACCTTTAAGAGGCAGCCACTTAAAGCTAGTCCCCAGTACAAGATGGAGTCCAAGGACAAGCGGCACAAGCTGACAGTCATGAATGCAATGAAGGACGAAGAGGGAGAGTACATGTTTGCCGCTGGTGAGAAGATGTGCAGTGCTTCACTCACCGTAACAGGTATGCAACACACATTTTTAAAAGTTCTGCAGTGTCAGATAAGGTTTCTGTCACCAGGCAGTAACTGGCTGTATTCTGTCACCAGGTGGCGCCATCAAGAAGCCCCTACATGATTTGGTGGTAGCGGACTCCCAGACTGCCGTGCTGGAGTGTGAAGTCGCTAACCCCTCTGCAGAGGGCACATGGCTAAAAGACGGCCAGCCCGTTGACTTCAGCGAGAACGTGCTGAGCGAGGTGGACGGCGCCGTCAGACGCCTTGTCATCATAATCACTAAGGCCACTGACATTGGAGAGTACACGTACCAGGTTGCCACCTCCAAGACCTCAGCCACTCTGAAAGTGGAAGGTAGGTCCAGGTTTCACCATGGAAGCACACACAGAGCATTCAGCCTGTCTGACTCAAGAGGTGTGGACACTGAATTTTATGAACTTAGATTGTGAAATCACTACAGTACTACCCTCATTTCTTTCTATTTTGCATCCATGAGCCAGACTTTCTTGTAATTTTTAAAGTGCTCTTGAGCAATAGTATATAACACATATCTATCTATCCATCTAGATAGATAGATAGATAGATAGATAGATATAACTCAAGCTATACTGAAATCTAAAAACTAAGCACACAGAGGACTTTGTTTCTCTCCCATCTCAACATATTCCCAAAATATTGGCATGTTTCTTCAAAATGCTCATTTAGATTTGATTCATACTGTAATAGCTACAAAGGAAATGAGGCAACTAATCTTGTTCCAACCACATATAAAGCTACTTGTTTGCAAGCCAGTTTCTGGCCACTATTTCCCACTCTGTCAGAGTTTAAATTAGTTCAACTCAGGACTCAGCCGCCTCACTTGTTCAGCTGTTATCATGCCTGTTTTTCTCCACAGCTGTCAAAGTCAAGAAGACCCTGAAAAACCTGAATGTAGTCCAGACTCAGGAGGCTGTGTTCAGCCTGGAACTGACCCACGAGAATGTGAGAGGAGCGCAGTGGATCAAGAATGGCGTTGAGATCCAGCCCAGTGATAAATATGAAATCAGTACTGAAGGTACAGTCCACACGTTGAAGATCAAGAACTGCAGCACACAGGACGAGTGTGTTTACTCCTTCAAACTGGGAAAACTGTCTGCAAGTGCCAGGCTCAATGTGGAAAGTGAGTAACTGCTGATTTTGTAATAAACAAAAACAAACACAGCTTTTTAGTTCTGTGCCCATTGGAGTGGGAAATTTACCAGAGCCACATGCGGCCTTGAGATTCTTAAAGATTCTTACTAACAGAAGACATTTTTCTACAGCCATCAAGATCCTGAAGAGGCCAAAGGATGTGACGGCACTGTTGGGAGCAACAGTTGTATTTGAAGTTGGCATCTCAGAGGATGATATCCCAGTGAAATGGATGTTCAATGACACAGAGCTGGGGTCTGATGAGCACTACAGCATCCTTTCTGAGAAGAAAA
Source organism: Pterophyllum scalare (assembly GCA_024447675.2). Lineage (NCBI taxonomy): Eukaryota > Metazoa > Chordata > Actinopteri > Cichliformes > Cichlidae > Pterophyllum > Pterophyllum scalare. The sequence continues at coordinate 92,443 of JAMQGT020013886.1, forward strand.
ACCACAAGCTGATCGTCCATGATGTGGACGACAGCAAACAGGGCGAGTACACAGCTGTTGTTGGTCACCTGCACTGCAGTGCTCGCCTCGTTGTTGAGTGTAAGTACTATCTAACTTATCTTTCGGACATGAAAAATCTGAAACACAGGCCCAGCTCACACGAGGATTAAACATCTGTTTGTATTTTACTCTCAGCTCTGCGTGTCACGAGGCCCATGAAAAGCGTGGAGGTCCCGGAGACTCAGGTGGCCACATTGGAGTGTGAAGTTTCTCACTTCAATGTCCCATCCACCTGGCTAAAGGATGGTGTGGAGATTGAGATGAGTGAGAAGTTCAGGATTGTGGTTCAGGGAAAACTCCACCAGCTGAAGATCATGAACACCAGCACTGAAGACTCTGCAGAGTACACTTTCATCTGTGGGAATGACCAAGTCTCTGCGACGCTGACCGTTAACCGTAAGTTACCATCAGTGAAACTTAGGCAGGACACTTTTTACCTTTAGAATTATATTCATTCATGTTGTGGAAAAATAAGTTGAGCCCTGAAACCAAACTGATTTTATGATGATTTATTGAGAGTAAGAAAACATCCTTTGCAAAGGGGTCAATACAGCACGAACAGTTTCCGCACCGGCATTGACCGCCAAGCAGAATGCTCCCAGCTCCTTTATAGTCATTGTTGTTGATACAGTCTTATTTCTGCCAGCTGTAGGGAGTTCAGCTTCCCACCACCATGTCTGATAATCAGTGCGTCATGACCTTGGACACAACCATGAAAGACGTTTGTTTTCTGCTCTGCACACTTGGTCTTTGTACTTAGAAGATTACGATTGCATACCAAAGGAGCACACAGAGGTTATTAGAGTTGAAAAACAAATTTTCCATCACAATTCATAAATTTAGTTGAAAGTTCTCCAGCAAAGTTTGAGACATAAATTGAATTATTACAAAACTTCAAACCCTAAAGTAACTTTACTTCTAAAACACAGACCAGTATGGCATGAGTCAGTTTCAATGAATTTGTTTATTAAGCCTAAATTTGAAAACTCACACAACTAAATAACGGAGATGAATCTCATAAATATGAGATGTTTCCTGGGACTTCAGGAAGGATCAAAGTTACAGATTAAAAGAAAAAACCTCTATATTCCTCACTGAGCGTGAACCTGTCACTTTGTTGTTTTCCAGCTATTCTGATCACAACCATGCTTAAAGACCTGAATGCTCAGGAGAAGGACACGATCACATTTGAGGTGAATGTGAACTATGAGGGAATCACATACAAGTGGCTGAAGAACGGCGTGGAGATCCGCTCTACGGACCGATGCCAGGCTCGCTGCAAACAGCTCACTCACACGCTGAGCATCAGGAACGTTCACTTTGGAGACAGTGCCGAGTACACCTTCATGGCTGGCTCTGCAGTCACTTCAGCTAAACTTCACGTTGAGGGTAAAATGTTTTGATTCTAATTTAACTTATCAATGACTTTTCACATTAGATGTTTTTGGACTCCACCAACTCCAAATAAAATTATTTCAACACCTCACTGTGTTTTAGCTGGTTTTTAAATGTGTCTGTCTACTGTTTGTCTATGCAACCATCTGAAGGACCTGGAGAACCTCTTTACCTCTTAAAGACGTTAACAACTTAATGAAAGACTCTTAAAACCTCTCTAATGAACTTTCACAAGTAACTCTGGAATAACCTGTAGAATCTAAAAGATCTGACATGTAGCATCACTCACAGGACAGTGAGAACCTTTGAAAGGACTTCCAGAATCTCCCCAAATAATGAGTTAAACCTCCTTAGTGGCCACAGGAATGCATATATAGATTCTCTCTGTCACCACTAGAAACTCCAAAAGGTACCTCAGTACTCTTCAGAACGTTATAGCCATTATGATCACTAACAGGACATTTAAAGCCTCTGCAGTTGATATGTGAATCATTTCTGTGAACCTCCCCAAGGACTTTTTGAATCTAGCTCTTAGTAGAACCTCCTCACTGAGCACAAAAACCTTACAAAGGAAAGCTAGAACCTCTGGGTTGATGAGTGAATTGTTTCCATAAGGTCAGACATACTGCTAGGTAAAGTAACTTTATTATTATTTTATTTATTATTTTGTTTTAGCCCGTGTGGTTGAATTCACCAAACACCTGCGGGACCTGAAGATCACAGAGAAGAAGAGGGCAACTTTTGAATGTGAAGTTTCTGAACCAAACATCCAGGTGATGTGGATGAAGGATGGTCAGGAGCTGGAGATGTCTGACAGGTAGAGTAGCTGCTGATCAGTTACGGGAATGATTTTACTGAGTTTTACCAACATGGTGATCAACTTCTACATGACCTTATTTGTTTCCCACAGATACAAAATGACGTCGGATCAGTTCACACACCGTCTGGTTCTGCCCTCAGTTCGACTGTCCGATGCCGGTGAATACACCGCTGTGGCTGGTTCAAGCATGTCTAAGGGCCACCTGGTAGTCGAGGGACGAGATGTCAAAATCTCAGAGCCTGCCAGCAGGGACATCACGGTGGGTTAGCTGGTAGTCTCCATTTTAAAAAAAAAAGAAAAAACAGCTCCAAATCCTGAGATTTTAATACTTCATTTGTTTATGTGCAAGTATGGTAGAAATTTCTTTCAGAGTTAAGGATCTGTGAGAAAACACACTGCATATCATTTGATCTCCTAAACTAAAATATTATTCTTCAGGTATTTATTCTGACAAGAAAAGAAGTGATTTGGCAATAATTCCCAGGAAATACTAGAAGAAAGTTCCTGGTATTCAGCTTTGCTAATAATGCCTTTTTTTTGCAGGTTGTGGAGAAGCAAAGATCCACCTTTGAGTTTGAGGTGAATGAGGATGATGTAGAGGGTCGCTGGATGAGAAATGGTGTGGAGATCCAGCTCTCTGTGGAGGAGAGGTTCAACTATGCCACCATCAGGAAGCTCCACCGTCTCACCATCTCTGAGACCTTCAGGAGTGATGCTGGAGAGTACTCTTTCTTAGCCGGCAAAAACAGGAGCTCTGTGAACCTCCATGTCAGATGTAAGAGCTCCAGTCTGACATCAGTCCAGCACCGCTTTACTTCTTTAGATGAAAAACTGCAGCATAGTTTCTGAAAATCAAAAACAGTTCTCAAAAAACAATGAAAGGCTTAAAATGTACTGTTTGAATGTCTCCATTGTATTCTGAAGTGACTCTTCTTGAATTAATTTTGTTTCATTAGTACAGTCCTGTCTTATATTTGAGCTTTACTTTCTTCTGTTATTTTAAAATGTGCTCTTTTACTAAAGGAGCAAAAGCATTATTGACCTTTCTTTCTTCTGCTGACCTTCAGTGCCAGAGCCCCCTCAGATTGTCCGTGAGATGCAGCCCCAGACGGCAATCTCAGGCAGATCGGTTCGCTTCTCAGCACAGGTGAGCGGGCTCCCTCAGCCCCAAGTTTTTTGGTACAAAGACTCTGAAGTTCTTTCCGCAAGCTACAAGTGCAAGTTCCTCCATGATGGAGATGAGCATACGCTGCTGCTGCTCGAAGTCTTCCCTGAAGACGCCGGCACCTACAGCTGTGAGGCCAAAAATGACTACGGAGAGGCAACAAGCTCCGCATCTCTCACTGTGGAAGGTACATATGGAGGTGTTGAGGTGCTAGCATCTGTTTTGTTTCTCCTCTTTAGGCTTTTATTGGAATTGTGAATTATTAGCCACCAAATCGAGCAACCATTTGCAGCATTTTTGTCTTTCTTCCAGTTCCAGAGGTGGTTGAAGCCGTGGCTCAGGTTTCCCCACCGGTCCTCATCATTCCCATGCAGGACTTGCTGGTCTCAGAAGGACATCCTGCCCAGTTCCAGTGCAGCATCTCTGGGGAAGGTACTGACCATTACTTCCCTTCTCTCAGTCTTTGGGCTGTACAAGAGTCACTGTCTTATTTTACCGTCCAGTAAATTAGATACTCATTTTCCATAAATTCTCCAGCAGTTGTCATCAGTACTATGCACTGTAAGTTTGTCCTGACTGTAGCAAACACTGTGTCTTCAGATCTGCAGATTTCCTGGTTCTGTAATGACAGAGAGATCAAACAGTCAGACATCTTCAGGATGTCTCATTATGATGAAACCTGTCAGCTGGAGATTTCCAGAGTGCTACCCAGCCATGAAGGAGAGTACTCATGTGTTGCCACAAATTCAGCAGGAATGGTTACATGCGCTGCCTCTTTGAATATTGATGGTGAGTTAAGCCAATGTTCATGTACCAGTTAGATAAATTAGGCGCTTACTGCATGTTCATCAGTCACAGGACTGCTCTGGCTTTAAGAGTAAGTGTAGAATATCATGTCAGTTTCCTGTGAAACACTCTGACACAACCCATTTTAATTCTGCTACCTGATGAGCTAATGAATGTCCAACTTATCGAGAACTTATCAGCAGAGTTTAACATCACTTACTGATTACCGTGGTATAATGATTAAAGCATGTAAGTACATTCTGCCCAGGCAGGTGTGCTCTAAGCTGTCAGAGGCCTGTTCTTCCATCCCTCTGAAGCTATGAGAGGGTGTTAGACAGGTACTTTACTTACTGGTAAAACATAAAAGGACACATCTATTGGCACAACAAAACAACCTTAACTGAGTCAATAGAAAGATGCATGGTTCCCCCGGGGGGAAGTGGCAAGCATGTCTGCTGTGCTGGAGATCAATGCTGCTGGCTGCACAAAGATTTCTGATTATTATTTTTTTAAATAAATATCCTTTTGTTCTCTTCAGAAAAGACTGACAGCAGTTTAGCCCAGTTTAACATACAAAAATACAATTATTTCACATTTAAAAACATTAAAAATAATAAAATAATCCTGGCTTCACATCAGCACTTATACCGCTGTGGGGAAAACTGCTGTGGTACTGCAGCTTTTCCACACTCTATAGAAGGCTATCTACCTTTTAGTATTACTTGTCAAAGGATGTACGTTCCCATTACCTTGACTTTCAAATGACCTTGACCTTCTACAGTAATTCTACAGACACTAACTTTAACATTGGCCTTTACTTTTTTCTACATTGGCTTAATTAAAACAGCATTTTAACCCCCCCCCTTCCCCCTCCCCACCTGTTTTGAATTCAAAACAGCCAAGTGCCGGCTCAGCGGTGCTCTCTAGGCTTTCCTTAAGCTGTAAAAACTACTGTACGATTAAAGCTAACTTCCATCAGTGTCCATGTCTTTGGGATCTTTGTGCAACCAGACCTTGGATTGGAAGGATTTTCCAGTTACTCCATCAGACTCATATTTCATATATTCATTGTGATGATGTGAGAAACTGTTTCTGTGAGCATGCAGGACAAAATCTATCTAGCTGCTCCGCACTGAATCTGCTCTTATCCTCACTGGATACCTTAAAGGATTCTTTGTGTTGCATGACACCTCCTCTTCCAACACAAACAGGATTAATGGTCGTTATTGTGAGACTGAATTTTTATTTCAGAGGAATGCAGCATGGTTCAGACATGGCTGAACTTTGGAAATGTGGCTTTCCGGGTTCCTCACACTGAAGCACGAACATGATCGCTAGCTGTGTTTTTATTTATTTATTTATTTTTCATTTTGGCTCCAGCCAAGCTTGCATGATTGACAGCGGAAACCAGCCACTGTCCACTCCCTCACTGATCATGACTGATCCTCAGCACTCCACTCCAACTGCACTTGGCAAACAGGCTGTGACACAGTAACCTGGAGGAGTCAGTAGGTGATGATGTGTTGACCTAATTCTTCTACTCTTTCTTATTGCCCAGATGAAAAAGCCTTAGCTAGTGTGTCAAGCACTGGGGCTGAGGCTAAGCTAATTCAGAGACTGGAGGCTCAGAGCGAGAGCTTCAGCTCTCTGTCAGTGGGACAAACAGCCCACAGTGTTGAGTTTACTGAGACGATCACTGAGAGTTCCTCTGTGTCGTGGAGTAAGGTTGAGATAAGCTCAATGGAGATGAGCTCTGAGAGCAGCTTTGAGTTCAAACTCTCAGCCAGCCCGAAGCTGCTTATGGAAATGAGCGATGTTCGAGTGAAAAGTGGTGAAATGGCCGAGTTCAGCTGCTTGTTCGACGGCCAGCCCTTCACTGTGGTGGGATGGGATCATAACGGCCAGAGCCTGGTGGACACCGAGCGGGTGAGAAGCTCTCAGAGTGGTGGATTTTTGTCCCTGGTCATCCAGGGTGTTAGTGTGGCGGACCAGGGTATGTACCGCTGCACTGCCACCAATGAACATGGCCAGAACAGCTCCTCTGCTCAGCTCACTGTTGAAGGTGGTTAATCTTTCTTTTTTTTATCAGTCTGTCTCTCCATCTGGTCCATCCCACCTTTCCAACTGCTCCTTCCGCTTAGTGCTCCCCCACCCCCATAATTTAAAATTTAATGTTATCCTTTAACCTCTTATACTGTAATATAATAACAAACTGTAATCTAGACTATGCCCCCCCCCGCTAGCTTTGCCACGCTAACCTCATCATTCATCCTACTAACCTTTTAGCATTTAGAGTCATAGCCATATACTCTGTGACCCCTAATTATTTTTCCTAACTCTATTCTTACCCAGTTAAAGAAGCAAATCTCAAAGCCGAAACCCCCATCCCTACCGATTCTGTGCGCAAAGTGTCACAGACAGACAGGGAGATCCCTAGAGATCCCTCTGACCAAGACAAGCAGGAGGTGGTGGAGAAGCCAGGACCATCACCTCCGTCTTCCCAGAGACCTTACAGCCTCATCAGCCTGCTGTATTTCCCTGATGTCATGCCTCATGAAGAACGAGGTCACCGCCTCTCCAGCTACCCCGAGTTCCTAATCAAACTCCCCCCTGAGCTGCTGATCAGAAACAAAGGCAGTGGCTCCCTGAATTGCGTTGTGAAGGGGCTTCCGACTCCGTTTGTCATTTGGCTTTACAACCAGTTGAATGTTGAGGAATCTGTGTCTTACTCTGTGAAAAATGATGACCCCCTGTGCTGTATAAATGCTAACAATGTGGGACCTGGAAAAGGGGGCTCTTACATTTGCAAAAATATCTGCTCAGCCGGGGATGCTGAGTGCAGCACAGTGACGAAAGGTTGGCATCTGCATGCTTTTGGTCCTTCTGCTCGTTCAGGCTTCTTTACACCCCACCACTTATTCACACTGCCCTCCACCTACACAGCCAACAGACACACATTTCTTCACAGGGCGACAACACTTCTTCAACAAGGTCATAACCACTGTGTTTTCATACCACTTAGCATTTTCCAGAAAGACAGAGGTGCTGCACACTAAACGACCAAAAGGAAGCATGCACAAATGTCAGTTAAAAGAAACAAAAAATGGATGATATGGATACACAAGCTGTCACTGGTTCTAACAGTCCCACATCTAGTTTTAGGAATGTTTTTAATTTGTTAATATCTGTGTCTCTGCAGTTACTACAGTGGAGAAGGAACCTATGATTCAGGTCCAGGAGGAAATCAAAGGTAAATATGTTTTTCAGCAGAAGAGTCTCTGCCCTTTAGGCGGAGGTGTTTTAAAGTCTTACTAGAGAAGCTGTTTTTGTCCTTTGCTTGCAGGTTGGGTTGATAAGAAAGTCAAGGGCATTTGTACCCAGTTTGCTTTGAATAATGAACTAAGTTCTCTTTGAGAAACAGTTGACCTGATCCACTCAGCTTGGACTCAGCGCTTTTACTGTAAATCATCTGTGATCAAAGAGTCCTTGTGTCATCTAGAATTTATTTTGATTCAGACTTTGAATAATGGACAGCAGCATTGTGAACTGTAAGAAGTTTTTTAGTAAAACATTTAAAACAATGTTTTTGTATCTGCCTTGTAGTTAAGTTGAACTGAACTGCAGCTATTCTGTTTTCAGCTGACTGTGGTTGAAGTTCGTGGCTCAGTTTATCTTAACCTGTCATTATTCCACTCAGCCTTCTCTAGCACAACCATCACGGTGGAAGAGGAAACCCAGGAGTCGTACCTCACTGGCATAAAGTTAGCAAACAAAACCAGAACACTTGAACTCGAGCCAGAGTCCAAACACTACTCTAGCACTTTGGAAAAAAAGAAAGAAAAGCCAGTTTTCCTCAGTGAACTTTCTTCAGCAGCTGTGACTGTCGGAGAAACTGCTGTGTTTACCGTCAGAGTGTCTGGCTTCCCTAAGCCCACTGTTCAGTGGTTTCACAATGGGCAGAGTATAACCAGTTCATCCGTGTATACATTTATTCATGAACAAGATGAGTATAGCTTGGTCGTTAACAAAGTTCATAGGGAATGTGAAGGAGAGTACTCCTGTACAGTCAGCAACAGATTTGGCCAGTCGACATGCACTTCTTATCTGCATGTTCAGGTGAAGGAGCCAGAAAGGGCAGAAAGGGTTGATGAGAGAATATTTGCAGTGACTGGCAAGCCCCCAGAATTCACTAAAACTATAGAATCTCTTCGGTTGAAGGAAGGAGGTCAAGGTTTCTTCAGATACACTGTGACTGGAGATCCTCTCCCTGAGGTCCAGTGGCTTAAAGGCAGTTTTCACATCCAGCCTAGTGGGTTCTGTTTCATTGTGAGCAACCCAGATGGATCTGGGTTCATTAACATTAAGAGTGTCAAACAAGAGCACAGTGGCATTTACACCTGTAAGGCCTCAAATCAATATGGGGAAGCCTCCTGTACTGCAGAGCTGTTGGTGTTCGGGGAGAAAGCTCAGGAAGAGCACACGTTAGTACAGAAAAGTAAAGGTTTGAAGATTTCAATGACAGAGCAAACAGAGCAAGAACTGAGACTGCACCAGGAAAGAAGCCGCTCTGACCAGATGATCTATACCATTAGTACTGAAGACCGACAGATTATTCCCAGTGAAGAGGTAGAAATGCTCAGAGAGCTTGATATCTCTTCTGCTACCCTTCATCGAGAGCAGCTTACCCATCAGGCAGCAGTGCTACAGTCACATGAAATAGAGGAGAGGGTTTCTTTAGCTCCCAGCCATCCACCTCAGGTCTCAGCTGTTCCTATGAAACAGCTTCACATGGCCACTTTCTTATCCTCAATCCAGGAGAGACAAAAGATCAGCGAGCAGCATGCTGAACGGATTCTCAGCCCTGAGGTAGTTGAACTGGAGTTAACCAAAGAACAACCACCTAAGCTCATGTCAGCTACATCTGAGGAGGTCCTTCCACTCACCACAGTGAGAGCTAAGGCATTGATGGATCAGACTCCAGAGCACATAAAGACCTCGAGTGAGCCAAAGCAACTTGTTAGTAGTCACCAGGTAGAGTGTGCTGTACCTATCACTGATGAAATGTCAGAAATCATGCAAAGACCAAATGAAGAGAGGAGTTTCAGAGTCACAGAGGGGGTTAAGATTTTATACTCGGCTCAGTCTGCAGGACAACTTCAACTTACAGAAAGACACACTGATCCTGTGCCAGCTTTAGATGCAGACATTAAACCTTCAGTTGAAAAAGAGCAACCTAAACCAGTGGTGGCACCAGTGAGTGAAACTAGAGTGGCTTTATCCAAAGAGCAAAAGTTTGAAATACAAAGACCAAAGCAGGAGAGCACCACCCCATACAAAGACATAGTTTATAATTCAGCTATAAATACTGAAGAGAAATACGAGCTCCAGGCTGAACAGACAGGACAAGTGCCATGTAGAGCATCTTCTGTGAGTCTGCAGCCACGGCAGGAAGGAGAACAGTTTCTGAGTCTGCAGGTTATCAGTGATCAGGAGGTTTTAGTGTGTGAAGGACAGTTCAGCAGCAAAAAACCTTCAACAGAAGAGGCAGAAGTAAGGAAGAGTCCAACTTTACTGCATTCGGTGACTCAAGAAGAACAGAGGACTGTAGTTTGTGAGGCAACTTCAGAATTCGAAGCAAAGATTAACGCCACCTCTGTCCAACCAAAGAAAGAGTTAGCGCAAGCTAAATACCTTCAGTCAGTCAGTTCTTCATCAGTTTTACCCAAAGAAGGCATACTCACTGTCACAAAACCCGACCAGCAGGCGGCAACACAGAAACAGGAAAAGGCAAGATGGCATGCAGCTAACTCAGAAGAGCGAATGAAGATCACTGCAGATTATCACAAAGATCTTGACATGTTAGTGACCAGCACTGAGTCACGGCCTCGGACTGAGTCCAGGCCTCTAAGCATCCTTGCTGTGTCCTCACAGCCCATACAACTGCCTAAAGAGACTCCTTTTGTTATGAACGTCACGCAACAGCGTGCATTAGTGCAGAAAGAGGATTACTGGAATATCATGCAGTCTTTGAACATCACAGACAATCAACCTCTGGAAGAGGGTCACACTACTAGTTTTGAAACTGATAAGAAATTTAAACCTGAGATTAAAATTGAGCCAAAGATCCCCAAAAGGCCTATATTCATAGAAGAAAAGGCAGTGGCCAATGAAAGCTGCACTGTCTTAGAAGCTGCTGAGCAGGACTTTGCAGTCCAGATCCAGGAAGGTCAGTCAGTACAACAGTCAGTGTTTCTAGAAGAAAAACAGGTTATTGTAGGAGAGCAGTCAAGTGAGATACATACAGTCAAGGGCTCCACTGTCAGTGTTGAGAGGCAGCCTAAAGGAGTTATTTTTATCCCAGAGGCTAGGGATGCTCAGACTCTACCTAAAGAACTCAACTTCATCATTCATGTTGCAAAACCTTCTAGTTTGAATGTACAACATCAGCTCAGAGATGCTCTTCTATCAGCTGTGGCCAGTGATCAGCCAGTTTTACTGGCTGATGTTGTTGGAAGATTAGAGGCAGTGGAGGTCCAGGAGGTCAAGGTTCAGAGAGAACCCAAATGGGCTGCATGTACATATCTTATCACATCTCCAGGTTCCACCTTGGAGATTGCACTGTCTTTTGAAGGCGAATACCCACAGACAGCTAACCTTAGGCATGAACTCCAGGTAGCTCTGCATGCTATGCTTTCCCAAGAGCAGCCAAGTCTTATATCAGAGCAACCAGGCACCATGCAGATTGACAAGCCTCAGAAAGTGCAAGTCAGCTCAGTGTCCTCCAAGGAGGTGTTGTCTTCTGTAGTGGACTCTGTGATGGTGGCAGAGAGTACAGTCAGGATACCTCCTACTGTATCTCAATCTGCAGCTCTAAGAATGGAAACCAGAGCTTCCTTCCAAAGTGCAACACTTCAAAGTCAAACAGAGGTTCATGAGTCCAAGCATGTGAGCAGAAGGACAGTTAGGTCAGAGACGGACATTTTTGTCCACAGAGAAACCAGAGAGGAATATCTTTCAGAGGCAATCATGATCAGTGAGTCCTCTGACAGCATCGCTGATTATCCCGTTATCACTGACGCTCTGGAGGATGTCTGCACTGAGGAAAATGGCAAGGCGGTGTTTACTGCCACTATTAAATATGTCACCAAAGTTAACTGGCTCTTTGATGGGAAACTGGTGAAATCAGACAAAGAGTTCAAGTGTTTTAAAGACCACGAAACATACACATTAGTTATTGACAAAGTTGTCAAAGAAATGCATCAAGGAGAGTATGTCTGTGAGGCTGAGAATGAAGTCGGCAAGACTACAACATCTTCACGACTGACTGTGGTCCCACGAGGTTTGATGATGGGAAATTCTTTGATATCATGATCTACTAACTTCACGCATTGGTGAACTTCTGTTGTCTGCAAACCTCAACCATGAAACAAACTGTAATAAATGAGCACAAAGTTCTTTAAAAGTCTAATCTGAAAATGTCTCACAGTTTCTTTGGATTCCCCCCCCAAAAAAAAAAAAAAATTTGGAGGTTTGAGGTTTTCATTTGACAAGAGTGACATGATCACTTTTCCTCCCAGTTCATCTCCTCCACAACCTTCACAGCCATTTGTCACTTTCCAAAGAGTCACCTTTAAACATTCATCATTCCAGCTCCATTCATGTTTGCATGCTTTCTCTCCTTTTCTCATCACAGAATCCCTTCATCACACCATTTCAGCCTAAACCTAATACATTTTTTCTCCTCCTCATTCATCACAGCATAATTTTGAGTGTGTCACTTTCCATCCCAGGTTCACTCCATCACCGCCTCCAGTAGAAACACTAGTTTTTGTTTCTCTTTCATTCCATCTGCTGCTGTTTATTCACATTGACTTTTTTTCTTTCCATTTTTCTCTCTTTGACAAATGTAGTGAAGCCTGTGTTCAGGCACAGAATCGTTCCGGTGGAGATAAACATTGGCAACACTGCCAGGTTTGAATGTGAAACTGAAGATGCTCCAAATGTGAGCTTCAAGTGGTTCAAAGATGGACACCCCATCAAAGAGGGTGACAGGTGCAGGATTATCAGTCACTTCAGATCTTCCTCTCTGGAACTTCTGAGGACAACCAAGGATGACAGCGCTGAATACACCTGCAAGGCATCCAATCAGCATGGCAGTGATGAATGCTCCGCCTCTCTCAGTGTCACAGGTAAGAGCAGTGCTTATTTCCTTCTTCTTCACTGGTTGAGATTGGAGTTTTAGTTGTTTTTATTTCCCCACCAAGGGGTAGGGTTAGTTAAAAACACTAAAAACCTTTTTACTGGCCTTTTTGGACAGGAATGATTCTTTGTGCTGACGTTTTGTTTGTGTAATTGTGAATTTTTTTTAAGCTTTCTTGCTCTGTTGGTTTGATTTTTGGTAAAGGTAAAATCATATGGTAAAATTTATTAACACTGATGTGTTTCTCTTTTTCTTAATCCCTGTAGAACAATTTCCTCCTGTGTTTATAAGTAAACCAGACCCTCAGACAGTGTATGTCGGAAAGAGGGCTGTAATACAGTGTGTAATAGCGGGATCTGCTCCACTGAATGTTGTCTGGTTCAAAGACAACCAGGCCTTACCCAAAGTGCCTGCACACTACCAGACCTCTTGTGAAAAAAATAAGCACACTCTTGAGATAACCAGTGTCGAGGCAGCTGATAGTGGGCTTTTTGTGTGCAAGGTAACTAACAATGTTGGGACAGCTGAGTGCAACACAGAGCTGCGTGTTATTGATAAGCCCAACTTTGTAAAGCCGCTGGGTCCAGTTGCTGCTGTGGTTGGAGCTCCTCTGCACCTTGAGTGTCAGGTGGATGAGGACACTGGAGTAACTGTCACCTGGATCAGAGATGGTAGAAAAGTCCACCAGTCTCCAGACTGTAAACTGTTGTTTGAGGATAAGACGGTTACTCTTGATATACCAAAGACCACACTGAAAGATTGTGGTAATTATGTGTGTACAGTGACAAATGAAGCTGGGAGTGCATCTTGCTCCACCTCAGTGAAGGTACAAGGTAAGAACTGTCTAGTTAACTTTCAGGGAAACTGCAGCATTTGAAGCTTTTGCAAATCTGCAGTCCTGGAAATTAACACAACTATATTCTCTGGTGTCCATTTTAGATGGTATAAATGCAGCAGCAGCTGTCTTTTTAATCATTAAATCTCTTTCATTGTGTGGTTTTTTTAATAGCTTCTTGACTTCATAATAGCTCTTTCTTAACCGCACATCTCTGCAGAGCCACCGGTCTTTGTAAAGAGGCTGGAAGCCACAACAATTTGGAAGCAAGGCAGCACTGCTCGCCTGCAGTGCACCATCAAAGGATCCCCTGAACTTCACACCACCTGGTTCTTTAATAACAGCGAGCTGCTCACTGGTGGCAGACGCGCTGTCAGTCTGAAGGATGGTGTCGCCACTCTTGAGATACATGATGTCATGTTGAGTGACAGTGGAAACTACACCTGTGAGGTCCTTAATGAGTGTGGGTGTGAAAGTTGCAGCATTAAAGTAACAGTGAAAGGTGTGTAGCGTAGGTAATCTTAGTGCAAAAAAAAAAAAGAAAGAAAAAAGCTCAAAACACCAAGTAATTTTAAGTCAGCGCAAGAACTCATATAACCAAGCTGTATGTTCCCCTTTAGAACCTCCATCATTCAGAAAGGAGTTACTGACCACTGAGGCAGTCAGAGGGTCGGTATCTGTGCTGGAGTGTGAGATCGCAGGTTCGGAACCATTCGAGGTGTCTTGGAAAAAGAATAAAAAACGCTTGACCTCAGATAAGAAGTACAGACTAGTATCACAGGGATCCCTGGCCTCTCTGGAGATCCAGTCATTTGAGAGTGCTGATGCTGGTGAATACGAATGTGTTGTATCCAATGAGGTTGGGTCAGTAACCTCAAAGTCAGTGGTTAAACAAAAAGGTTAGTGATGTAACAGGACTTATTATGCTGTTCTGCAGTCTGGCTGGTGTTGACTTTATTATATTGATCATGTTATTTCAGAGCCACCTGTGTTCTCAAAGAGGATTGAGAGTGCCACAGCAGTACTGGGAAATACTGTGAAATTACAGGGCACCCTGAAAGGCTCAGCTCCCATGACTATCAAATGGATGAAAGACTCTGAGCTCCTAAGAGACGATGATCCTAACATCAAAATGTCATTTGTGAACAACATTGCTAGCATTTCTTTCTCGTCTGTTGAGCTAAAACATGGTAGGAAGTATACGTGCCTTGCTGAAAATGAGGCAGGACAGCAGAAATGTGAAGCTATCTTAACTATTCAAGGTTAGAACACATTCCTGTTACAAATGGTTTCAAAGTTCAGATGCAACTGTTTATTAAGTTTAAAACTCAATCTGTTTTAGAACCAGCTAGGATTTTAGAAAAAGCAGCCTCCATCAGTGTGACTGCAGGTGACTCGGCCACTCTGGAGTGTACCATTTCTGGAAGTCCTGAACTCAAAGTGAAATGGTTCAAAGATGGCAAGGAGATGATCAGTGGCCGTAAATATAAGATAGCAGTGAAGGAGAACACTGCCATTTTAAAGATTCTTGCAGCAGATAAAGGGGACACTGCAGAGTACAAGATGGAATTGTCCAACAAAGTTGGAAAAGATGAGTGCACCTGCTCTGTTACGGTTATAGGTCAGTTTTAGTCCAAAATACATCATTAATACCAATTTGTCTGATTAGCACAAGTAGCCCTCAGTGACGGTAATACATTTGGTATATTTCCCTACACAGATCGTGCAGTTCCCCCATCCTTCACCAAAACACTAAAGAAAGTGAATGGAAGTATTGGTAGTAATGTCACCTTGGAGTGCAGGGTTGCTGGATCTCAGCCAATGGTTGTTTCTTGGTACAAAGACAATAAAGAAATCCACAGCGATGACAAATATAAGCTTGATTTCAGTGAGAGTACAGCCTCTGTGACGATCGCTGGCCTGGACCAAAACGATGGTGGAGTTTATACATGCAAAGCCTCTAATGATGCCGGAGAAAAAGAAACTACTGGTACTCTGGCCATCAAAGGTCAGAGAAGTTGAATTACCTAAGGTTAAACAGTAATTTGGTAGACATTATAGATGATTACAGGTTTAATGACAGGGTGTGAGCTTATTTACTGTATTCTTCCCAAATAATCCAGAACCTCCAGCCTTTATGGTGAAACCTGAATCTCTTGATGCTTCCCCGGGATCAACTGTTGTCTTAAAATCTGAATTTACTGGATCAGCTCCACTTGTTGTTAAATGGTTCAGAGAGGAGAAAGAGATTTTCACTGGGGGAAAGTATTTCATAAAGAAAGACTCCTCTTCAAGTTCTTTGGAACTCCATTCTGTAAAACCCAGTGACTCTGCCAAATATACATGCCAAGTATCCAACGATGCTGGGAAGGTGGACTGCACTGCGGTACTCTTCATAAAAGGTGCATAAAAGCTGCTTTCTTTCTTTAAAAAATGTGAAACTGTTTTTTTTCCTTTCATTAACCTCATTATCTCAACTATAATTGTTATTGTTAATTTACAGAAGCCCCAACATTTACGATGAAGCTTGAGCCTTCAAAGCTGCTGAAAACTGGGCAGCCTCTAAAGTTGTCCTGCAAAGTGCAGGGCACTCCTGTTATTACTATTACATGGTTTAAAAGTGGTTCAGAAATTGTTTCAGACCACAGGCACACCATGTCCTTCGATGGCTCCATAGCCACTCTGGATTCAGAGAACTGCTCTGTAGAGGATAGTGGAGATTATGTCTGTGTGGCATCCAGTGAGGCCGGCAGAGAGCAGTGCAGCAGCTCAGTAACGGTGAAAGGTTGGTTCAGTCTTCAGCAGTCAAAGACTCAGTTTCTAACACCAGGATTAAGCCTAGTCCTAGACTGTGAGCATTTTTCAGTGGAGGTTTTCCTTTAGTTTGGGACTAGGTTTAATCTGTGAAACCTGCTGGCAGATTTTACTCTCTTTGTTGTCCATAAACTTTAGGTTTTGGATCTAAGGTCTGGTTCACATTGTTTTCATGTTCAGTGCTGCCTGTGCTGTATTGAAATCACTGTAGGGTTAACATTACCTACATTGCTATCAAAGCAAATACTTTGATTCTAGTAATGGTACCACATGTAAGAAGCTAGCAGGAGCTAGTGGCTTATTGGATTCTTGGACTCAGGCTTGGCTGTGGGTGTGAGTGGTTGTCAGCTGTGTGACTAACTGTCGGCTTTTTCTGGTATACCGCTAAAAATATAAGCATGTACAGCTGTTTGATGGATAGACTGCATTAACTGTTTTGACTGGCTGATCTAAGTCATATCAGGATGGAGGAGAATAAATATAGAAGAAAAATGTTACACAAATTCTACCAAAAAGCTAAAAAATAAATAGTCATAAAAATGCATTCAAATGCTTTCAAATGTGCATGCTTGCCTTTGTGGCACCTTGATGACCATGTTTCAGTCCTTTGAATGGCACATAGTATCAAAGTATGCCTAACAAACAATACAGTGATATACAGTGATATACCCTTGATACCCATTTCGTTTAGTCAAATCTCAGGGACGATGATTCACAATCATCCTCAGATCCCGGGTTACACTGCCACTCAGAAAACTTTGTTAATGCACGGAATACATGGAAACCTTGGAAAAACAGAGAGTTTGTAATTGGAAGGCACTGAACAGCTAAATGAACACTGTGGACTAGACTTTACACATCAGACTAAAACTATTCCTTCATGCCTGTAATGCCTTTAAATGTAACCTTATGCTATCTGTTTTGTTTTTTTTTAGAGCCTCCAGAGTTTGTGAGGCCTTTTGAATCAGCTGAGCTTGTTATGGAGTCTGACATTATCTTGGAAGGAATCGTTTCAGGTTCCCCTCCATTTGAAATAAGCTGTTTCCTGAATGATAAGCTGATCAGAAATGACAAAAGACATAAAATCAGTGTTGAAAATGATACAGTCACTCTTCAGATCTCAAAGTGTGAGACTGGAGATGAAGGAACTTACAAGTGCACTGTTTCAAATGATGTTGGGGAGACATCTTGTTCTTGCCAGATTTCTCTAAAAGGTCAGTGACGGGACAGTTTACCTCGCTGCATGCTGTCTAGTTTCTCTACAAACGTTCACCATTTTGATTTAGACTGACAGTAGATGACAACATCTGATTTATCATGTGGCTCATATGTGTTTTTGAACATTTTGCAATTTTCAGTCTGATTTATGATCTTTTCTTATTAGAACCACCATCATTTGTTCAAAGACTGAAGGATATGTCCTGTATTGTGGGCTCTGAAATCTCTATGAAGTGCATGTTGTCTGGGTCACTTCCCATGACTTTCTCCTGGATCAAGGATGATCATGAGCTCACAGAGGATGAGCATGTTAAGATGTCCTATGAAGCCAAAAGTGCCATGTTGAATTTGAAAAATGCTCAGTTATCACATGGCGGGAAATATGTCTGTCAGGCACAGAACAAAGCTGGGACTCAAAGATGTGCCGCAGTGCTCATAGTGACAGGTTTGTAGGATCATTGTGGGTCTTAATTGTCTGCTTTTGCTTTTGTGTCAAGCTTGCCACTTCATCTGTTGCATGCAGCACAGTGGTCGAAGCTAAATTCAGCTTTGAATCATTTTGTTATCCCAGAGCCAGCAAGTATTTCAGAACGTGCAAAGTCCATCAGTGTAACCCTTGGTGACCCGGCTAGGCTTGAATGCAAGTTTTCAGGCACAAAACCGCTGAAAGTCAGATGGATTAAGGCGGGAAAAGAGCTGACCTCAGGACACAGATACCGAATACAGTCCACAGACACAAGCTCGGTGCTCAAGATTATAAAGGCAGAGAAGAGCGATAGCGATGACTACACCTTTGAAGTTTCAAATGTTGCTGGGCACAGTTCTTGTGATGCATCAGTTACAGTCTTAGGTCAGTTTATCCAAAGGTGTGATGTCTGTCAGACATTTTGTTTTCAGATCGTTCTATGATCACCTTAACATATCTTTTGTTTGCTTGTTTTTCACATTGTATATAATAGATCAGATTATTAAACCATCGTTCACGAGGAAACTGAAGGAGACTGAAGCTATGAAAGGATCTTTTGCTCATCTGGAGTGCCTCGTATCTGGTTCTCTGCCGATGATGATACAGTGGTACAAAGATGAAACAGAGATCCATGCTTGTGAAAAATATAAATGTGCGTTTTTTGAATACGTTGCTTTTCTGGAAATCAGCTGTCTCAACAGTGAAGACAGTGGGAGCTACACTTGTGTGGCTGAAAACCAGGCAGGATCTGCCCAGTGCTCTGGGATTTTAATTGTCAAAGGTTTGATCTCATGCGTCATCAGCATTTTGTTATAGTTTATTGCAGGCTCATGTTGTACATGTTATAATAGTAGTGTTGGGTTTTTCCATCAACAGAACCACCACACATTCTTGAAAAACCTGAATCTATGAATGTTTTACCTGGATCAAAGGTTAGGTTTAGTCTTCGTCTCTCAGGTACACCTCCACTCACCATCAAGTGGTTTAGAAACAAAAAAGAAATCCTACCGAGCGCCGACTGCTCTGTAATTAAAGACAACACTTCAAGCTCACTGGAGCTGTTCTTTGCCAAAACCTCCGATTCAGGAGAATATCTTTGTGAAATACAGAATCCTGTGGGCTCCACATCATGCAAGGCAACACTCTTTGTAAAAGGTAATTATGGGTCTCTCATCTTCATCACGTTTCTTCATTTTGCAAATGATCGCCATCTTTAAGTAATTTCTGTATGCACCTTTTTCAGAACCCCCGTTTTTCATTGAAAAACCTGATGCTGTGTCATTAGTAAGAGTAGGAGACAAGAAGGTGTTTGAGTGCAAGTTTGGTGGTACCCCAGAGATCTCTGTGAAATGGTTCAGAGATGGAGTTCAGATTCAACAAAGTGTCAAACACAAGATGTCATTTTTTACCTCTGTAGCCATTTTAGAGGTTTGTCAAGTTAGCCAACGAGACAGCGGGAAATACTTCTGTGAGGCCTGCAACGAAGCAGGCACAGAGAGTTGCACTTTTGAGCTTGTAGTGAAAGGTTGGTTGTCCTTTCTGTGTTTACATCTTGTCAGCTAGAAACAAGATCAAGTTAAATGTTACATTCTGTATATTCATCATAGTATTATCTTTAATTTGATTCAAGAGTTTCTTTAGAATGCTTTGCCTTGTTATTTCAGAGCCGCCATCGTTTGTTGAACACTTGGCATCTCTCAAAGTTGTCAAAGGTTCCACAGCAGTGTTTGTTAGCAAAGTGGCAGGAAGTCCTCCATTTGATGTCATGTGGTTCAAAGATAAAAAGCCAGTTTTATCCAGCCAAAAGTATATGATTGTTGATAGTGAAAATGTGGGCTTAAAAATCCAGGACTGTGATGTGGACGATGTGGGCACCTATCAATGTGTGGTAGCCAATGAGGTTGGAAATTGCTCTGGCTTGGTGGTGTTGTCCCTGAAAGGTTGGTTTTGTTGACTGTACCTCATGCTGATTTTCAACATGTTACGCATATAGCATTTTTTATACGCTCTGGTATTACAACAATGTCTTCTTCCTATTAGTCCCTCCAACATTTGTTAAGAAGATAGAGAATGTCTCCACTGTTCTGGGAGATACTGCAGTCTTTGGGTGCTCTGTTGAAGGGTCCCTGCCTCTTTCTGTGCAATGGAAAAAGGATGATATCTGGATCCCACAGGATCCAAAGATTGAGCAAATGTTTCAGAACAAAGAGGCCACTCTCAGGATTCTTGCTTGTGAGGTAACTCACAACGGGAAATATACCTGCCAAGTTGTAAATGAAGCTGGGCAGGACACATGTTCTGCGACACTCACTGTGCAAGGTAGATCCACTTCAAACACACTTCTTCTAATATTTGAGCTATTTCCAAGTACAACATCAAGCACATTCACCTCTTTTTTTTGGCATTTTAGAACCACCAACAATTCAAGAGAAACCAGATCTTGTTAAAGTAACTTGTGGGGATCCAGTTATTCTTGAGTGCAGGGTAGCTGGAACTCCTCGTATAAGTGTAAAATGGATGAAGGATGGCAAAGAGCTCCAGTCAGGCCGAAAGCATAATCTCTACTATGAGAACAACCTCAGCAGGCTTAATGTAATGGCCTCTCAGGTGGAAGACAGTGGAGAATACCTGTTTGAAGCCCAAAACGCAGTTGGGTCTTGCAGATGTAAAGTAAAGCTGATTGTTTTAGGTTTGTAAAATACTTCAAGTCTTGGTTAACAGTTTTACATGTGTATTTGCCAGAATACAAATACATGGAACAAACAGTTTGTTTGTTTGTTTGTTTTTAACTTTAATTATCCCCTACTATCATTTTAAACAGAAGAATTGATTCCTCCCACATTTGTTAAAAAATTAACAAACATTCAAGGAATTATGGGTTCAGTGGTGACCATGGAGTGCAGACTGGCTGGGTCTCTTCCTCTGACAGTTGAATGGAGCAAAGGGAAACAAAGGATTACAGAGAGCTCCAAGTACAAACTTGTACACACTGAAAATAGAGTCTTGCTGGAGTTAAAACTTACCGGATGTGTTGATACAGGAGAGTACTCCTGCAAAGTTTCCAACAAAGCAGGCAGCTGTGTGTGCAGTGGAGTTCTTACAGCTAAAGGTTAGCGTTCAGATTTTATGAATGTATCAACTCACAGGCTGTTAGTCATGTACCATAATCATTCTTCTCTGTTGGTTTTAGTGCCACCAAGATTCATAGATGAGCTTAAGTCTCAGGCTGTTATTCCAAAGTCTGACGTATTCTTCAAAAGTGTCTTTGAAGGGACACCTCCGTTTATGGTGAAGTGGTTCAAGGATGACCTTGAACTCATCACTGGGCCATCATGCAGAATTAGACTGGAGAAATACTCCTCTTCTGTAGAGCTCTGCTTAGTGGGTACTCTGCAGTGTGGGATTTATTCTTGCCAAGTTAGCAACGAAGCAGGCACAGTGAAAAGTGCAGCACAGTTGCTGGTGAAAGGTTGGACTATTCTTTTTTTTGTCCACCATCATCACTGCTCATTTAACTCCATCTTTTTTCTCCATTTTCACAGCTCTTCCCTGTCTTCATTTTTCTTTACTTTGCTTTATCACCTTCCGAATTATTTGCTTTCCAGGAATGTCTGTGTTGTTTTCAGAGTCAGCTGTCTGCATCTTCCATCTGTCCCGTTACTGCTTGAGTCCCAAGTCAAAATTAACTGAGGATTGTAACTTGATTTTTTTATTTTATTTTGCAGAGCCACCTCGATTTGTACTGAAACTGCCCCCTTCTACCATTGTGAAGCAGTATGAGGGACACTGCTTTGAATGCAAGGTCACCAATGTACAGTCCCTGAAAATATGTTGGTACAAAAATGACCAACAGATAACTGATGAAGGGAACTATAAAACTATGTTTGTTGACTCAACTGCATACCTCCAGCTGTCCAATGCAAAGTTTGAGGATAACGGAGTCTACACATGTGAGGCTCATAATGATGCTGGCAGTGTAAGCTGCAGCACTGTTCTCACAGTTCAAGGTCAGCTATTGAATAGACTTTGGCTTTTCCCCTTTTCCTAACACGTGTAGCTTGAAAAAGGGAAATTCCCTATGTTGAATATTTAGACTTTACAGCTTCAGTTGGACTGTTTCTTTCTGGAATCTGATATTTTTTGTTCAAAGTCAAATTTGTCTTCCAGTATGTTGGTGAACATGAGTTGTGATGTTTTGCCATGAAAGGAGGATAGGTCAAGGACTGATGTGACCTCTTCTAGCATGAATATAAGGAGTGTTTCTTTCTCTCACTGATGAGCTTTTTTTTTTTGGATAACTCCAGACAAGAATTCTATCCACTGAAATTGTCCAGCTGAACTACTTCCTGTTCAGTCTTCATGAATGCTGCCTCTGTTAATATATCTCTAATATATCTTGTATTTTCCAGAGTCTCCATCCTTTGTTAAAACTCCAAGCCCTGTGGAGGGCATAAAAGGCAAAGATATTAGTCTGCATTGCGAGATGTCTGGCACCCCACCTTTCCAGGTTAACTGGTACAAAAACAAAAGGCCACTAAAGGAGGATAGAAAATTTAAGCTTGTCAGTGTGAGCAGCTCTGCCGCACTTCATATTATGAAACTCGAGCAAGATGATGCCGGGATTTATGAGTGCAGGGTGTCAAACAGTGTAGGAAGTGATTCATGCCAAACCACCATTACTCTGAAAGGTTAGTATATTAGTGGCCATTTCCTCAAAGCTTAGGCCACATGTGACCACCCCTTCTCACCTGTGATCTTTCCATCACTGTTCAGAACCACCATTGTTTCTGGAGAAACTGGTTGATCAGTCAGTGAGAATCGGTCAGCAGCTGACACTGACAGCCTCAGTGAAAGGCTCGGAGCCACTGACTGTGTCTTGGGTTCAGGACAAAGATCATATTCTCAGAGAAGGCGACAACAGGAGGATCAGCTTTGAGAACAATGTGGTTTCTCTTGTAGTCCCTGAGGCCGACTCAACCACAGCGGGTAAATACACCTGCCAGCTAAGGAACGACTGTGGAGTGGTAGAGTCAGTCTCCCAAGTGGCCGTTCTAGGTTTGTAGAATTCCAGAATTAATTGCATTATTACAAGTGGCAGTGTAAGGGTTTCTTTAGCTTAATATGTTCTTACCTAATTTTTAGAACCTGCTGCTATTGTGGATAGGCCAGAGTCATTGAACGTGAAGTCAGGAGAAAATGCATCCCTTGATGTAACAGTATCTGGCTCACCAGAACTCAAAACTACATGGTTCAAGGATAACAAAGAACTCTCTGCTAGTGCCAAGTATCAGATGTGCCACAAAAAGAAGTTAACCACCCTGAAGATTCTGTCTGCCGACAAAGCAGATGCTGGAGAATACAAACTACAGGTTACAAATCATGTTGGCACAGCCTCTTGCAAAATTGAGCTCTCAGTCTCAGGTTTGTGTTCATTATGTGTGTCCATCTGTGACCTTTGTCTTCTTAATGTTACGTCTTTTAATAAGCAGTCAGCTCTTCATGTTGTTTCTTTGCAACAGATAAGCTGATTCCACCAAGTTTCATAAAGAAGCTGAGAGATACCCACCTTGTTGTGGGTAAGCCTGGTGAGATGGAGTGTAAGGTTACTGGTTCTGCACCTTTAACAACTTCCTGGTTCCATAACAGCCAAGAGATAAACAGTGGGCCAAACTATGACATTAGCAACGTGGATAATGTGTGCAGACTGAGAATTCCAATGATTAAGATATCAGATTCTGGCAAATACACATGTAAAGCTGTGAACGCTGCAGGAGGCACTGAGACGAGCGCTTCAGTGAATGTGACAGGTTGGTAATGGGAAGAACAGAACATTTCAAAGATGGTTTCCTTATCTAGGACCAGTGCTTTGAAGACAGCTGATGATTATAACAAATCTTTTTTATTTGAAACCAGAACCTCCATCTTTTTTGGAAACAACCAAGGCCAAAGAAACATTGCCTGGCCAAAATGTGTCTTTCTTGGCTAAAGTGAAAGGCAGCATCCCCCTAAAGGTCAAATGGTTCAGGGGAGCTAAGGAAATGCAGCATGGGAGAGGCTGCGAGATCTCCCTGAAGGATGATGTTGCCACATTGGTGCTTCATAAAGTTGAAAAGTCTCATGCAGGAGAGTATACCTGCCAGATCATTAATGATGCAGGAAAGGACAATTGCTCAGTTTTTCTGTTTGTGAAAGGTTTGTTAGTATGATATATGCCCTTCTTACAAATCATGCACTTCTAAAAGTGATTTTTATATAACTGATGCTGGAACTGCCTTTCTCAGAACCAGTCCACTTTGTGAAGAAGCTGAGGGACATTTCCTTTGAAAAGGGTAAACCTCTGAGGCTCGAGGTCACATACGCTGGAACCCCGACTATAAATGTAACGTGGAAAAAGGATGGTAAACTCATCCAAGCCTCTTATCAGTACAATGTGATCACCACAGACACCTCCTGCATCCTGGAGGTTCTTAACTCTGAAAGGATGGAAGCAGCTGGTAGATACTCTTGTGAAGTAGACAATGGAGCAGGAAGTGACAAATGTGAAGCACATGTGTCAATTCTAGGTAAAATTACTGGTTGTGCATGTTAAGGTCCTTCACACTGCAGTACTTGTGGTGATTCGTGATAATTTGTTCCTTTATTCTGACATTCATTAACTGCTTCTTTCATTTATTCATCCACACATCAGCATCTGTAGTTAAACTAAATCACCATCATCTTTCACTTCAGAACCACCATACTTTGTTGACGAGATGGAACCAATGGAGGTAACTATGGGTGATGCGGTGACCTTAGAATGCAGAATTGCAGGAACTCCTGTGATCTCTGTATCCTGGTTTAAAGATGACGGAAAGCTGCGCAAGTCCAACAATTGCTCAATGGACTTTGCAGATGGCATTGCCACTTTGAAACTGTTCAAAACTACCAAGTCTGATCACGGTGAATATATCTGCAAGGCCGAGAACCGGGTTGGTTCAGCCTCCACCAACTGTAACGTGACTGTGAAAGGTGATGCTCACTGTCAATACTTAATTTCTCTACATCAATGAAGCCTGCTGTGATTGTGAATGCTTAAAGACATTTTTCCAGCTGCTTTGTTGAGTGAAAAAGAAGCTTAATTTTCAAGTTTAAGTTTTATATTTAGAGCTTTCCCACCTTTAAGACAGCCACTACAAAAGAGTACCTGGAACATACACTTCAAACACATCTGCAACCAACATCTGCTGTGCTGGTTTCATTTTAGAACAGGTGAAGCACTAACCAACATTTCATCTCATTCCTACACATCATTCCAATTACTGATGTGAACCTTGAATGTAGTTGTTTTCTGTGATCTTGTGCTTGTCAGGAACATGAAGGAATTTTGCCATCTTGAAGTGTGTTGTCAGTGTGTTAGGGTTGGTTGGCTCTGTGTTTTGGTAGTTTTGAAAATACAGGGCTTTTCTAAGCTTTTAATGGTGCCCAAGAGCAGAGATCTTTAATGCTGTAAGGGTCAGATACAAATTTGCTTGCATGAAAGACTGATTCATAGGCAGATTTTTTCCCAAAAGGTAGATGTTTAGTATTTATTTGCTTTTGTGTTGCAGTCTGTCATGTGCGCTATGCCACACTGTTTTTCCTGAGGCTGTGGTAAAGGCCCAGTGGCCTGGACTCTTACATTTGAATCTCAAATTCCCTATGCCATTGCATGGCATGATTTTCTTTCTTATTTTCTCCCCCACTAACAGAGCGCAAAGTTCCTCCAAACTTCACCAAGAAGCCCTCTGAGTCTATGGTGGATTCAGTGGGTAAGACTGTAAAGATTGAGGGTCGAGTGTCTGGCTCCCAGCCACTGACCATCACCTGGTACAAAGACAACACTGAGATCTACGCCTCTGACAAATATGACATCAGCTTCAAGAACAACATGGCCATGCTGTGTGTCAGAGACTCCACCAGCTCTGACAGTGGTGTTTACAGCTGTGAGGCTTCCAACGAAGCTGGAAAAGCGTCTTGTAAGGTTTCTCTCGCTGTATCAGGTAGGAGTCTATCATTTAGGATTTGACACGTTCCAGTCATGCATCTAAAGCTGATCCTGATTTTATAGTATGTTCATGTGAGACTAGAGATAAAAAAAAAATTAAAAAATCACTGAGGTCTCAGTTTTAAGTCCAGTCTGTGAAATCTCTGCTTCTCAGCAAAATGGAACATTAGAATCACATGCTATATCTTCAGTCAGCCAATCATAACTCACCAAATAACTGACTTATGTTTTTATTGTGATACAAAATATTTTACCATATTTGGGTAGGTTTATGGCTGTTTTGTTTTTCAGGATAAAATACAGTGACTTGTTAATTTAGTGTTCATCAAATTTTGGATAAGAGGTTCTGTTTATTATGCCACTGTGTTCTCACCACTTCTTCAGAAACTGGACAGGCTCCCAGATTTGATGTTCCTCTGGAGCCAGTGGCTGTGAGCGAAGGGGAGAAGCTGACCCTCAAATGCCATGTGATCGGCTCTACTCCAATAACCATCCATTGGATGAAGGACAGGAGAGAGCTAATGTCCAGCGGAAACACCAAAATCACATCTGTTGGTGGAACAGCCAGCCTGGAGATCAGCCAGGTTTCAAAGACTGATGCTGGGGATTACCTGTGCAAAGCCAGCAATGCAACTGGCAGTGATTTCTGCAAGTCCAAAGTCACTGTAAAAGGTAATCAGTTAGTCTATGGTTCCAGTTTTCTGTGATGAGCAGAGATGTTTTTATATTTAATATTTCCAATACACAATGAAAAAGTACTTACTGACGTGACGTTAAACCAGCATTGTTACAAGAGTTTGTTTTTAAACCCAGTTGATACTTTTTATTCACTTGGATGAGAAATATAGTTTGATATGAGTTCTGCTACATATCTGTCAATTGTGGCAACATTTAACTCTTCTCCAAATCTTTACAGACAAAGGTGCTAAGCCTGCACCCACCGAGGCCACTGCCCTGGCTGCAGCTGCCCCAGTCAAAAGGCTCGACAACCTATTCTTCATCGAAGAACCCCAAAATGTTTCCGTCACAGAGAGTAAGAAGACATCTGGACACAAGGCTCTTTAGCTGTGTTCATTAACACTGAAGGTGTCCATTTGGAACTAAATGTTTGCCTTTTTTAATTTTGCAGAGGGCACTGCAACCTTTATCGCTAAGATTGGAGGTGACCCAATCCCCAGCGTGAAATGGATGAAGGGCAAATGGAGACAAAGTCACCCCCGGTGGTCGAATATCTATTGAGCACAAGGGCCAGGATGCCAAACTAGAGATCAGAGAGGTTACCAAGTCTGATTCTGGTCACTACAGATGTGTTGCCACCAACAAACATGGAGAAATTGAGAGTGGTGCTGATATGGAGGTGACCAAAAAGGAGGAAGTGGGAGATGTGGGAGATTTAAGAACGAGGCTCAAGAAGTAAGGCTATAGTACTGGAACGTTTTTTTCTGTACAATGACTTCTTTATGTGTGAGAGTCTAAAAGAAACAGGAGAGTAGACATCCAGGAGACATTTGTGTCAGAAAAACTGGCATAATTATGTATTTTATATTTTCAGGACTCCTTCCAAACAGAAGAGTCCCAAGAAAGAAGAAGAGATCAACATTGTGGAGTTGCTTAGAGGTCATGACCCGAAAGACTATGAGAGGATCCTGCGGGAACACGGAATCCATGACTACCGAGCCATCCTGCAGGCCGTGGAGTTCCTGAAGAGGGAAAGGGAGATGGAGACCGGGAGAGCCGTAAGAAAAAAAATGGCAGCACAAATTACAAAATATCTTTAATAGTTTGGGTTTCATTACACAATGTGGCTTTTAGAGTACAGCTTTATGCCACTTTTAGGACCAAACTGCCTAATTAACATCAAAGTTCAGCATTACACTCTGTTAGATGGAGGCAAAAAACTTTACCTCTAAATTTCACTAAATGGAGGACCACATTAAGGCTCTCAAGTCGCTGGACTGACATCACACTTTCTATGGTCTCCAATATTATGGCTTAGCTGTGGAGTAGACAACAATAAAACAAAGTCAGTCTTAAAAAAAATCACAACCTGCAGCTTCTAAGTATGAGTATTTGTATATTTGAATAAAAACTACTTTGAGTTTTTTTTTGCTGTTTACTGTGAAGTTGGTGTTGGCTCTCACTGTGGATTTGTGTGACTTCCTGTTCCTGTTACAGACCACAATGGTGTTTTGTGTAGCTCAATTAATTATAAATCTTTAGATAATGACTTATTTCAGTCTAATCTTCATGTGCTTTATCCAAAGCACACTCTCCGCTGAATCACCTGTAAGTTATATCCACATTATTCACTTAGTGTGTTTTTAAGGATTTGCTAGCTTAGCACAGCTATTAGCTTAGCTTTTAGCTGACTCACTAGCACCATGGCATCTTCTCCTGTCCCTCCTGCACTTTCCTGCTCTCTGTGTCAGATGTTTAGTTACTCCTCTGCCTCCTTTAGCAGTAACAGTAATAGCTAGCCAGGCCCCTGTAGTCGGTGCGGACTATGGTAGCTTAGCCAGCATTAGCTCTCCCCTTACAGAAACCTGGTTACAGCAGGATGAATATGTTAGTTTAAATGAATCAACACCCCCGAGTCACACTAACTGTCAGAATGCTCGAAGCACAGGTCGAGGAGGAGGAGTAGCAGCAATCTTCAATTCCAGCTTAGTAATTAATCAAAGACCCAGACAGAGTTTTAATTCTTTTGAAAGCCTGACTCTTAGTCTTGCCCACCCTAATTGGGAAATTCAAAAACCCGTTTTATTTGTTATTATCTATCGTCCACCTGGTCCTTACTCAGAGTTTCTGTCTGATTTCTCAGACTTTTTATCTGATTTAGTGCTCAGTTCAGATAAAATCATTATAGTGGGTGATTTTAACATCCATGTAGATGCTGAAAATGACAGCCTCAACACTGCATTTAATCTATTATTAGATTCAATTGGTTTCTGTCAAAATGTAAAGGAGCCCACCCACCACTTTAATCATACTCTGGATCTTGTCCTGACATATGGCATAGAAACTGAAGACCTAACAGTATTCCCTGAAAGCCCCTTCCTGTCTGATCATTTCTTAGTAACATTTACGTTTACTTTAATGGATTACACAGCAGTGGGGAATAAGTTTTATTACAGTAGGAGTCTTTCTGAAAGTGCTGTAACTAAGTTTAAGGATCTAATTCCTCCATTGTTGTCTTCAGTGACATGTGCGTACAACTTTGGATTCTGTGGCTCCTCTGAAAAAGAAAGTCTCAAATCAGCTTAAAGCAGATAACCCGTAAGCTGAAGAGGGAATGGTGTCTCGACGTACTTCCTGTACGTTGGAGCTTTCACCGGTGGACCAGGGATTTGCTTCCCTGTAGCTTCAGGCCGAGGAACTGAGCTGAGCTATCAATTGATCACCACCTGGTGGTGAGTTGGATAAGGTGGCAGGGGATGATGCTGAACATACCTGTTGCACCTAAACATATAATGAGGGTGTGCTGGGAAATTCAACAACATTCTGAGGGAGGCTGAAGACACTGAGTCCAAATTTACCATGTTCCACACCTCCATTGTTGGGGCTGCTGATCAGATCTGCAGCTGCAAAGTGGTTAGTACCTGTCGTGTTGGTAATTCCTGAACCAGCTGGTGGTCACCGGAGGTGAAGTGAGCCATCAGGACTGTGGGACTCCAGAGGCAGTTGACAGGTACTGGGAGGCCAAGTGGAACATGGCTTGAGTGCAGACTGATGCAAAAACTCTGGTGTCAGAGGAGTTTGATGAGGTCATGGGAAAAGACTTTCAGAAGGCCTCGAAGTGATTCTGGCAAGCCGTCAGGCAACTCAGGAGGGGAAAGTGGTTCTCTACTCACACAATCTGTAGTGCGGGTGGGGCACTGCTGACTTCAACTCAGGCTATAGTCAGCTGGTGGATGGAATACTTAATCCCACTGACATGCCTTCTATAGCAGAAGGGAGCCAGGGTGCTGGAAAGGAGGTCCATCCATTAGTTGAACCTCGGATCCAAGAGGAACAATGTGGTTTTTGTCCTGGTCACAGAATGCTGGACCAGCTCTTTATCCTCTCGAGGATATTTGAGTGTGCATGGGAGTTTGCCCATCCACTCTACATGTGTTCTGTGGATTTGGAGAAGACATTCAACTGCATCCTTCAACATATCTTGTGGGGTGTGCTGTGCGAGGATGTGGTGTCTGCCTGTTGTTGTGAGCCATTCAGCCCCTGCACAACTGCAGTGAGAGCTTGGTCTGTATTGCTGGCAATAAGTCAGACTTGTTTCCTGTGAGTGTTGGACTTTGCCAGGGATACCCTTTGACATTAATTCTGTTTTTATGGACAGAATTTCTAGGCGTAGCCAAGTGGCAGAAGGCTTCCACCTTGGTGGCCTCAGAATATCATCTCTGCTCTTTGCAGATGATGTGGTCCTGTTGGCTTCATCAGGTGGTGTGGCCTCCAGCTTTCAGTGGAACAGTTCACAGTTGAATTTGATATGGCTGGCATGAAAATTAGCACCTCTAAGTCTGAGGGAATTTTTCTCAGCCAGAACAGAGTGTAGTGCCCACTCCAGCTCAGGGACGAGTTGCTGCCCCAGGTGGAGGAGTTTAAGTATCTCAGGGTCTTGTTCATGAGTGACGGGAGAAGGGAGTGGGAGAGTGACAGACATATTGGTGTTGCGTCTGCAGTCATGTGGATGCCACACCGATCCATCGTGGTGAAGAGAGAGCTGAGTGTGAAAGTGAAGCTGTCGATTTTCCAGTCAATGTACATTCCTACACCACCTATGAGGGTAGGGATACTGGATATGAGTGGGGGAAATGAGCTTCCTCAAAAGGTTGACTGGCCTCGTCCTTAGGAGTGCACTCACACGGGAGGGGCTCAGTAGAGCTGCTTCTCCTCCACATTGAAAGGAGCCAGTTGAGGAGTTTCTGGCATCTGACTAGGATGTCTCCTGAAAGAGGTGTTCCGGGCATGTCCTACCAGGAGGAGGACCCGGGGCAGACCCAGGACACCCTGGGGATATTATATCTCTCGGCTGGTCTAGGAACACCTCAGTATTCCCCTGGATGAGCTGGAGGGGGAGGCTGGGAAGACTGCAATTCGGGCTTCTCTGCCTAAGCTGCTGCCCCGTGACCCAGCCAGGAAAAATGGAAGAATTCTTTTAATTCGTCTCTTTTCACTCTGTTTATACCCCAGTCTGCATTTAATCGTTGGTTATTATTAATCTCTGGCACTCTTCCACAGCATGTCTTTTGTCTTTTCTCTCATTTCCCTGAACCTGTTCTGTTAAACGGGAGTTTTTCCTTCCCATTGTTGCCAAGTGCTTGTTCAGAGGGGGTCATCTGATTATTAAGTTTTCTTTCTAAAATTGTAAGGTCTTTACCTCACAATATAAAGTGTCTTGAGGTGACTGTTGTTATGATTTGGTGCCGTATAAATAAAATTGAACTGAACTGAAATTCTTATAGTCAAGAGATTAGTTGAACATAGTTCACATAGACAAATAAAGTAGCAAAACAAGCATTTTCTATATACTCATACAGTATGTCCCGGAGAGTAATTTGAACATGGTGATGATGTCACCATCTTGTCTCCTGGAGTAACTGAACAACAGACTCAAAACTGTCCTTTTGCAGGAGGTAGAGCGAGGGGGTCGGGTCGAAGAGGAGGACATGGCGCGACTCATTCAGCAGCTAGAGGGACGCATCAGCATGGAGGTAAAAATGCCACCAAAATATTCAGGCCAGTGGAAAAAATTAACAGATCATGTTTATATATAGAACATGGAGACACTGGTCAGTTTTCTTGTGATAATCAACTGTGACAAAAGTTGACTTCAGCTGTTGATGAAATGTTTTTTTCATTCTCAGCCTGTCTCTGTGATGGAGGACATCACTGACCAAACAATCACTGAGAACCAGAGTGCCACCTTTGAGTGCCAGATTAAGATCAACTACCCAGAGATCACTCTCACCTGGTACAAGGGCACCCAGAAACTGGACAAGAGTGACAAGTACGACATCAGCAGTGTGGGGGATCGCCATTATCTGAAAATCAAGAACTGCCAGGTGAAAGATGAAGGCAACTACCGCGTGGTGTGTGGTCCTCACATCTCCAACGCCAAACTGACTGTCACAGGTAAGACTCAGTCTTTCAGCCTGATGTTCTGTCTCTGTGTGTCTGTAACACGTCCTCACGTACAACGCTTCTATTTTATTATCAGGAGCTTCTTTCAAGTCAGGTAAGCAGGATGAGTCAGAACAGGACTCAGAATGACCTCTGTGAACTTCTCCAGTAGCTTTGAGTTTTGTGTTTTTGTGTTTTCCTTTTATACTGAATCTAATTTTAGAAAAAGCTCCAAGCAGGAGCCTTAAACACATAAGCAGTGACATCAGATCTTTAAATTTAAAATGGATAAATCAGAAGCTCACTCTTATTGTCTGGTTTTAGCCGATCAAATTCAGTTCACTAAAAGCATCCGAAGCATTGAGGTCAACGAACGCCACTCTGCCACCTTCGAGTGCGAGTTGTCCTTCGACAACGCTACGGTCACATGGTACAAAGACTCATGGGAGCTTAAAGAAAGCCCAAAATATAACTTCAGGACTGAAGGGCGACGGCACTTTATGACAATCCGCAACGTAACTTCAGAGGATGAAGGTTTGTTAATCAGCAAAGTTACTGCATTTTCCTCAGGAGACACTGTTCTAATAAAGAAAGCAATATTTTTATATTTGAGGAAATAACACTTAAACATTAACAACTTGTTTTAATTCTCCTTTGAAATATTTTAGTTCTAAGGGTGATGAAGTCTTTAAAGGGGACATATTCTGCTTTTTTGGCCTTTTATAGATAGTGTTCAGTAAAGAGAGAGAGATAGGGGAAGACACGCAGCTAAGGGCCAGGGTTCGAACCCGGGCCACCTGCAGCACAGCCACGTGGTGTTCATGGCCACCTGCTCACCCACTGAGCCACCCCGGTTCTGCTTTTCCTCAGCTTCTGTAACATTCCAGTTTCAGAGGTTCATGTGAAGCATGGCCAAAGAACAGTGGTACAAACAGATGTAATCCTTCTAAATACTCTTCAACACCTTTCTGTACTTTACCAGTGAGCTGGTTTTAGCAGCACACACAGTGAAGTTCTCAAACACCACCCCTCTGTATGCTTCTGGATTCAGCCAATCGGGAGAAAGGGTGCTTTCAGGGGGAGGTGCCTTAAAAAGGAAGCAGCAGAAATGTCTTTTTCTTCAGACAGAAGATGAACTGATGGGCTGCATAAAGAAAACAATGAAATAAAAATTAAGAATTAAGAATTTTTAAAAACATAAAGCTGGAAATGAGGAGAATAGATCCCCTTTAAAAATGGTATTTAGTATGTGAAAGACTGATCAAAGATCAAAAGAAGACATTTATGTTAATATGTTAAAGTTTGTCTTAGTTGCACAGACATCATGGAAAGATGTGAAATCTGAGTAAAGGTTTGGTTACACCATAAACTCTTTCATTAACCCTGCTGACGAGTATCTTCTCACCATGATGCAGCCAACATTCGTATCTGAGTCCAGTTTCATCAGTTTCAGCTGCACAGCAGAGACTCAGTTTCATTTGGAGTCACACACAGACTCAGTTATTGAACAGCGAGATTTGCCCAATGTTTTATTATTCAGTGAAGTGAACAGGATACTGTGAGGAGTAAAGATTCTCTCACGGATAGCATAACTAGCTAACTGGCTAACTGCAGTGACAGGATGAGCCTCTGGTGTGGCCGGCCTTTCCTCTCATTTCTTCTGCAGCGATTTAGTTGAAAGTTTGACCTAAACAACATGAAATATTTCCACCCCATCAGGCGTGTACTCTGTGATCGCTCGCCTCGAGCCAATGGGAGAAGCTCGAAGCACGGCCGAGCTTTACCTGTCAGGCAAAGGTCTGTGCATTTTTTTAGACGTTACTGACATCGGTGTGGTGTCATCAGTGTGATGTCATCAGCGCGAGCAGCTGCAGTAATGCTTCTATACTTTTCCTTTCACAGAAATTGAGTTAGGGAGGGTTCCTCAGGGTGAGTATTTTTAAAAAAGCACAGCCAATAAATGACAGTAAAGCTGAACACGTCTTCATCTGCAGGCTCACATCAGGGACTTACATTTTTACAGTGAGCTCGAGGTCGCATCGGTCACTTTATTGGCACTTTCACAGCTCCTCTCAGAGTACGGTCAGATTTTAGTGAATCAGGATGAATTTCTCGTGGATTTCACAGTTTGCGTTAGTTTGTGCAGTGCAGCCAACCACAGCCGACAAACCTTCACTTTCTGTACGTCACACATTAACGCAACGACCTGAGAGGTTTGTCAGTTTAATAACGGTCACAGTGACACATCTCACACATTCCTGTGATTTCAGTCATACTGAAGAAGTGTTGAGTTTTACTGTCAAAACAAAATCGTTTCATTACAGACTTCAATAATAATAATCAAAGTGTTTGTGGCTGAACCTTTAGATATCCCCGACACATCGGTTCATGTGTCAGAGGCAGCGTCTGCGCTCGTTTCCAGAGGTGAGTCTGGGACAGTTTGAATTAATTATAACGTCAATAACTGCGCTCGGCTTCTGTCGCTCACCGAATCGTTTCCTATCACAAGATTCCTCCGAATTTTATCACTTTGAGGAGAGAACGGAAGTGAAAGGTACGGCGATCCTCACGTTCTAAAATCAGCACTAACTCTTCTCATTTCTGGGATTTGCGTGAAGAAATGTGCAAGACTGATTTTCTACATTAAACTCACATTAAACCATCATCATCATCATCATCACCTTCACCATCGTTATCATCACCATCCTCCTCCTCTTTTAACCTTCATCCTGAATAACTGTGTGCTTTTTTTGAACATTCACTTATAGAACAACTGTTATCTCAATTATAATTGAACTTCATGATTTTAAACAGTTGTGCAGAAGAGGATTATGACAGTAAAAAAAAACATTAATGATGACAAGATTTAAAAATCAGCAACTTTAAAGATGTTAAAGGTTTTTTATTCATATCATTCCCAGAAACTGAGTCAAACTATCATTATGATTTTAATCACACCCTCAGTCAGAAATATAAACATCCTGATTAAAAATCTGATTACAGTTTTTAACATCAGCACTCGCCGCCATTCTTTCACTGCCCAAATAAAAAAACACAACATTAGGTTTTTAATTATTTGATCTCAGATCGGTTAAGATAAAAAATTAAAGACAAAATTCTAAAATTAAAATTAGATTTTTTTTTTTTACCCCAAATTGTTAAAGTCTGAACTCTGATTTGCTGCATCGATAAATTCAGAATTATTTAGTTTAATCTAAAACATTCCCACGATGGCTCCTGTGATCCTCATCTGCACAAATATGAGCGTGCAGTGATGAAATATCTGCTGTCTAATAGCTGAATATGCTTCAATGGTCCTCTGTAGCATTTCAAAGCCTGACGCTCGAAGAAGAGACGGTCTCAGTTCAGTACTCGACCGTCACAGGTATCAGATTCACTCTGACTGTTAGCTCACTGACATTCCTTTCAATGTGTTTGTCTTCTTTGTGAGTCTGCTGTTGTGTTTTCTCCGGTGTTGCCCACAGTCATCTTCCTGGTTGTTGTCATTAAAACTCCTTCATTTCATCTTTAGTAACTCTGATGCTTGGAGACTTGTAGCAGTCCTTACACCTCAGTCCGTTTTTTTTTTCTAAGTTTATTATTATTTTTTCTTCACCAGAAGAGAAAAAACCTGTTGAGGAAATTGTTGAGAGGACTCAGGTTGAGGTCAGAGGAGAAACCCCTGAAGGTAAACCTGCAGACGGGCTTCTCGCTGCTTGCAAAGCTTGTACCTGAAACGTATTGAAGCCGCTGCTCATTACTGCCGATCGGCTGACTGCTGTTTGTCTGTCCACTTAAATTCCACTTAAAATGCTTCAAGCAACAACTGCTGCTTATGGAAGCTATTCTTCCTCTAAAGTTTTACTTTTAATGCTTCTGCATGTTACCTGTGTTTGTTGTGACTCATGTTTTGGTCTTATCTGTCTGTGGTTACCTTTCCTCTTTTTTTTACTATTCTTCACTTGCCTTACCTTTGCCATGTCTCTCATTAACCCTCACTGGAGCTTTTCATGCCGTAGATATGGCAGAGAGTAGAGTAGTGTAGAGTAGAGCTTGGCTGAAATAATTTTAATGTGACCTTTCTTGATCTTTCAAGTTCCTGAGATTTACAGGATGCCAGAGGAGAAACCCTCGGAGCCCGAAGCTCCGCCTCCACCTCCGGTCAAAGGTATCTACAAATACCTGATCTTCTTTTTATCACTTTTGTAACATCTTCTTATTTGTGTATCGTGTGTCTTGTTGGCATGTTAGATCTTTTCTTTAGTCACATTGATTATATCCATTCTTTACTTTTCTTTCAAGATCTAATAATAAAGAAACCTTGATGTTAGGATTTACTGTGGTCAGAAACTCAAATGCATGATAATATTTTAAAGTACCTGAAGCAAAGAAGGCTGAAGTTACTGCTCCTGCTCCACCGCAGCGAGAGGAACCTGCAGCTGCAGAAGGTAATGTTCATTATGGAGTGATTTAAGAAAAATCTCTTATTTTATGTGTTTGTGAGTTCTTAACTGTTTATGTAACTAATGCAAATTACACATCTTTACCAGAAAACATCTTGATTTTATACAAACATAACTATACATGTAAATGACATTATTTTGAATAATTACACTATATTTACAGTTTTAGTCAACATTAGAATGCAAACATGATGTTATATTTCAACTTTATCTTCTCACCATCTTTCAGATCTAATTAATATTTCTTAGACTTTCCAGTTTGAATGTTGTCTGAAGTGTTTTCTTGTTGTTCTTACAATGCGTAAAGAGCATTGTGTTCTTGCTGATCATCAGCAGCTGATTGGTCAGTTTTATGTGCTTCATGTGTTGTCATGTCCTTCTCTTTGCCCCTACACTCTTAATATTGTATGTTTCCTGTGTTAAATGGCGGTAATATTTCTTTGTTATCCTTGAAAAACTTGTACCAACCCAAACCGGCAAACACCAAAACTGTTTCCTTCAGAGCCTGAAGTGGAACCTCAGAAACCAACGGTACCTGAGCCTAAAGTGGCTCAAATTAAGCCTGAACCCAAAGCTGAACCTGTCAAGAAAACACCAGAGGCCCCTAAACCAAGAGGTAATGCAATAAACACTTTTACTTGTTCATGTGTCATGAATGTCCTATGCTGCTAACCTCTTGATCTGGATCTTTACGCATTAACACTGTCACACTGAGTGTTTGGATACAGCATATTTTTAAAAAAAGTACTTCACAGACTAAAAATATGATTGCATAGCTTTGGTGTATGAAGAACAACACTAACACGTTCTAATGTTAGAATACCTTTAGGATAAGTAAAAGAGTAAAAACTGAAACATTTTAATGTTGTCCAAACCTTGATGTCCAAAGTACCAGTGGAAGCCACAGTTCAGCCAGTCTCCACCAGGATTACTCCAACAAAAGCTGACGCTCTCAGAACAAAAGGCACTGACAGCACAGTGTCATTTCCACTCTTTTGACTCTTTCATGTGTGCCACTGACTCTTTACAAATAACAAGACTGCGTTGTGTGTTTAATGTACTGTGATTCTCTATTCCTCTAAGCACTCGACAGAGTGGACTTTAATGTTAATGCCTCTGTGGTTTGCCAGTAGGTTACTGAACATACACACCATATGTATTTTTTTCTTTTAAAGCAACAGAACCACCAAAGCCAGAAGAACCTGCTGTTCAACCAACTGCAGTCCTTGTTTCTCCATCACCGGAATGTGTTCCAGTTGAAGGTATAGATTGTTGACCAGAGTTGTGTTGATGCTTTTTCTCTAATATCTTCTTTCTTACTCTGAATTCACTCGTTAAGAGTGTATCTTTGATTCCATGTTAATCTTAATTGTTAACTGTTGGTTAAACAATACATAATCTTCTCTTAAGTACAAGAAATACCAACACCAGAAGAACATGCACCCCAACCATCTGCACTCAAAGTTACTGCACCAAAAGCTGAAGATATCCCAGTTAAAGGTACTGAAAATAGTTTCTTGATAGGTTGCTTTGTTGTGCTGGTTTGTTTTATTTTGATTGGTATAACTTCTGCTTTTCTGGAATATCGTCCATGAATATCTTTCAATATACTAAGCACTCGTTAGAGTGTGACTATTTTTTTGATAAAAGAAATTATCTTAAACATTAAATAAATGTTCTTTTAAGTTGTTTTAGAACCAAAGATACATGAACCACAAAGAAAACCATATCTGCTGGCTGATGAACATGAGCAGGAAGCAAATGAAGCACTGGAAACTCTGGGGAAAAACAAGAAAGTTCTTGAAGAAACAAGGATTGCTGAGGTGCCAAAAAGGTTTCCAGAAGAACCTAAGAAAGTACTAGAAGAAATAAAGAGGCTTCCTGAAACACCAAAGAAGGCTCCTGAGGAACCAAAGAAGGTTCCTGAAGCACCAAAGAAGGCTCCTGAAGCACCAAAGAAGGTTCCTGAAGCACCAAAGAAGGTTCCTGAAGCACCAAAGAAGGCTCCTGAGGAACCAAAGAAGGTTCCTGAACCACCAAAGAAGGCTCCTGAAGCACCAAAGAAGGCTCCTGAAGCACCAAAGAAGGCTCCTGAGGAACCAAAGAAGGTTCCTGAAGCACCAAAGAAGGTTCCTGAGGAACCAAAGAAGGCTCCTGAAGCACCAAAGAAGGCTCCTGAGGAACCAAAGAAGGTTCCTGAAGCACCAAAGAAGGCTCCTGAAGCACCAAAGAAGGCTCCTGAGGAACCAAAGAAGGTTCCTGAACCACCAAAGAAGGCTCTTGAAGAACCAAAGAAGGTCCCTGAAGTACCAAAGAAGGTCCCTGAAGTACCAAAAGAAGGTTCCTGAAGCACCAAAGAAGGTTCCTGAAGCACCAAAGAAGGCTCCTGAAGAACCAAAGAAGGTTCCTGAACCACCAAAAAAGGCTCTTGAAGAACCAAAGAAGGTCCCTGAAGTACCAAAGAAGGCTCCTGAAGAACCAAAGAAGGTCCCTGAAGTACCAAAGAAGGCTCCTGAACCACCAAAGAAGGTCCCTGAAGTACCAAAGAAGGTTCCTGAAGCACCAAAGAAGGCTCCTGAGGAACCAAAGAAGGCTCCTGAAGCAACAAAAATTGTTCCAGAAATGATAAATAAAGTTCCAGAGGTAGCAAAACTGGTTGTGGAAGAATCACAGAAGGCTCCAGCAGTACAGAGAATGAAAGATCTAGAAGTCCCAACAAAACCACAACATTTGGAAACACCAAAACAAATACCACAGGCCAAAAATTCTCAGCAACAAGGTAGATATGTCTGCAAACACCATTTGGGTGGTCTTATAACCACTTACTACTACTAATTAATCTTGACCTATTTTTTTTGTTGGTTTGTCTTATAAATGCTTAAGCTAAGTCTTCATGATTTATGTGTTGTCCTCTGTGTTCACTGTTTGTCACTTCATATCAATTATCAAAACAGTCAAACAGAGGGGGATGCCAACAGCTCTAGCTAAAGCAAAGTTGGAGGCAGATACACCAATCAAAGGTATGCCTAAACTTTTCAAAAGTGCTTCGTGGATAATCAGCATGTTCGTGAATTTCTTAGAATGTGACTAGGTGTGTCTGTCTCTAAAACCAGATGAGGTCATTGTTTCTGGAAAAGTAGAAGACCAGCCAAAGTGCATAGAAATCCCACAGCAAAGAGGTAGAAATGTATAATACTCAGAGTTGTAAAGTAAGGGGCTTAGCTGAATACATACCACACTAAAATCTCTATTTTTGTGTCTTGATGGTTTTTCTTGTGTGTGTGTGTCATGTTTCTGTCTTGGCCACCGCTCCATGGTGCATTTCTTATCTCTTGGGTGATACCTTAAAACTTATCCCAGTTCCCCTGAAGACTGATCTTAAGCCAACAGTTGGGGCAGAAGGCAAAAAGGAGTCTCCTGCAGAAACAGTTCCTGCAGAAGGGATTTCTCCTAAAGAAGCTGGGTACAGGAAACAGCAAGTCAACACATATGAAGGAGTCAGGCTCAAAGAGTCAACTGCAAGAGAAGAAACCATTTTGAAAATGGAGATAATGCAACAAACTGAAAAAGCAAAGGAGGAGATTTCCATGTCGTACAGCAAAGCTCATCAGGTAGAAATTACAGAGACATCAAAACCCGATTATGAGGCTGAAAAACTGGAGTGCACTGAACCTTACAAACCTGAGGAAATGAAGAAAGAAATGTCTCTGAGCTCTGTTTCTCCAACAAAGGGGTCTGCTCATCCTCTCACTGAACAAGAGGCCATACCTCCACCTGAAATGTCTCATTGTTTGCAGAAAGAAGTTGCTTCTCCCAATGTTGGTGTCACATCAAAAAAAGAGGTTTACAAGAAAACAAATCAAGAAAGAAAGCCCAGAGAGGCTGAGCTCCCTACAGCACACACACAGACAAGAGTCATTAAATCGATACAGCGTGAAGAAATTCAGGAAGTCTCTTCCACGGAGGAACTTATTAAATCTGAAAAGGTCGCCATATCAAAGAAGCCCAGAGCACTTACAGAAGTAATTTGTTTGAAACATGATGAGCCTGTTGAAATTAAGCCAGGTGTTCCTCATCCTGCAGCAGCAGTTTCTCCTAAAATGGAGTTTTCAAGTGAAGATATTGTGAAAACTGCTAAAGGTGCCATAAATGTATATCATGAAGATATTCTGCCTCTGGACAAACCACATCTTGTATCAGAATATGTATTGAGTAAAGCAAGTAGGGATCCTTTGATCCCAGCTCAAATTCCTTCACCTGAGGAGAGATGCCGTTCAGAGGAAGTAATTTCTCCAACAAAGAAATCTGTTCTGCCAATAAAAAAGAGCTCCCCCACACTTTCCAAAGCAGTCTTTAGCCTAATAGAAGATCTGTCCCTTGAAGAAATGACTCCACCCAAAAAATCTATTCCTACAGCCACGAGTGCTCCAGCTAAAACATTTCAAGTTAAGCAAGAAATTCAATCATCCAGTTTTCCTGTCCAAGAAGAAATCTCTCCATCTTCTTCAGAGGAAGCAAAAACTACTCCAACTAAACCTCCACCAACAAGAGTAGATGACAAGAGAGCAGTGGAGGCAACACAGAAGATTCAGCAACAGACTCTTGATGCAGGTATTTGAGCCATACAGGCTCGTGATCGCCATAAGATCATCCTACCTTAAACTTTATTTTCACTCACTTCTTTTACTCATATTCAGTATCATCTCGATTAACAAGAAAACCTGAGTCAATATTCATTTTTATCATGGCTGTTTCAAAGATAAAAGTTGAGCTATTGTCACAGCCTTAGTGTCAGCGGGGTCATCTACATTGGTGGGGTCAGCGGCATTGACTATCCCACAAAAACTTTGATGTTGGCCATAACTTGAGAACAGTGTGGCCTACAATGTTCAAATTCACACCACAGATGCATCTGCTAAAAATCTCAGACAGGTTTGAGTTTTCTGAAAATCTTGTGAATGTAGTAACTGGAACGATCTCACCTCAGATGCTCAGGTTCACACCACAGATGCATACTGTTCAAGCTAGACCCATCAAATCTGACACACTTGTTCACTGACTTTGCTATAACTGCACTTGATGATGCCCCCCCCAATGCTGCCACACCTCCACCCTCCTCATTACAAATTCAAAACACCCACTCAGTGGTGCTCTTGTTTTAATGATGTCATTTCCAGAGAGCCAGTTTTGGCATCTTAACCTCTTTTTCTGCTGAGATGTTTTTTACTTCTTCACATCTTTCTTTCTTTCACATCTTTATCTCTGTCACTGCTTCTGCTTGTTTGTGAGGTTTGGAGCAGAATGTCTAAAACATCTTTCTTTAGTCAGTCTTGGTTGACTGTGTTGTTTCTTGGTCATGACCTTGGCATCTTGTATTCCTAAAGTGTCTCCCCCAGAAGAGAAGAAACCATCTGCACCAGCACCAAAGCCTTCACCTGCTCCTCCTGCTCCTGAACAGAAAGTGGCTCCCTCTGCAGGTAGCCTGTTCAGTTTGTATGTTCTTCATCTTTGCTGATTCTTAATAGGCCAGACTTTTTTCTTTTTTATCTTCACATCCATTTGTTTGTCTCTCCTGTCTAAGTCAACTTCAGATTTCCATGTTTTTGTTTGTTTTATTAAATGTATTTATTGTGTGCCAGTTTGCATTGACCAAACTTATCGTTTTCTTGGTCATGACTTTGGCATCTTATATTTCTAAAGTGTCTCTCCCAGAGGAGAAGAAGCCATCTGCACCAGCACCAAAGCCTTCGCCTGCTCCTGCTCCTCCTGCACAGAAAGTTGCTCCTCCTGCACAGAAAGTTGCTCCTCCTGCAGGTAGTTGCTTCACTTGGTTTTGTATGTTGTTGTAAATGGTTGTCTTTCTGTTTTGTTTCTTTTGGTGGGCGATAAGCACCTCATGTGTTCTTTTCTTCTGTTAGTTTTCTCTTGTACCGTTTCAGTGCATCAGTTTATGTAATTATTGACCATGTGGTGATCTTGGTCATGATCTTGGCATCATGTATTATGATTATTTCTTTAGAGGAAAAGAAACCATCTGTTCCAGCACCAAAGCCTTCAGCTCCAGCTGCTCCTGCAGCCAAAGCTGCTCCTCCTGCAGGTACTTCTTCGGTTTGTTACTATAAGACTCCTCCATGTTGTCTGACTCTGTTCCAGATGGAGTTGCTTCCCATTTATTTATTATGTCCATGTGAACTTTTCTTCCTCCCAACATCTTTATTGTGTTATCTGTCTGTTCCAATTTGTTGTTACTTTCATATCTTCTTTCTTTTGGTCATAACCCTTGGTATTTTGTACTTCTAAGTGTCTCCTATAGAGGAAAAGAAGCTACCTCCACCAACAACAAAGCCACT
The DNA here is from genome assembly GCA_024447675.2 of Pterophyllum scalare. Classification (NCBI taxonomy): domain Eukaryota; kingdom Metazoa; phylum Chordata; class Actinopteri; order Cichliformes; family Cichlidae; genus Pterophyllum; species Pterophyllum scalare. Next base: position 135,158 of record JAMQGT020013886.1, read on the forward strand.
GGCAGAAAGAGTGGCTCCCCCTGCAGGTAGTTTCCTCTTTACTGTCCTGTTAGTCCTGCCTCAGAGAAATCTGTTGTGTCATAACAACAGTGTATTCTTAATTTTGTCTGTTTTGTTCATCAGTCTGTCAGTTGTTGCTTGTTGACCAGATCTTTGCCAGTGATTTAATCATGTTGGCATTCTTGTAGCTGAAGGTGCACCTTTGGAGAAGGAACTTCCTGCACTAGCTATAAAGGCTGAACCAGCTCCTGTATCAAAGGAACTCTCTCACCTGAAGGTAACGTCTGTTCTCTTATGTTTGTCTTCTGCTTTTAATGTAACAGCTTCAATCTTCATAAAAACCAAGCTTAGCTTTTATTTTAAAATGTGTTTCCTGTCTAAATCTGTTGGTCTGATGTTTGTATACACTACAGTCCACTTAAATACTTTTATATAATCCACTTCTTCTGAAGCCACTTAACATTTTAAATGCTTTTCTAAGCAACTGGATGCATCCTACAAAAACCATGTTAAACAGCTGATGAAGTCACTGCTTTCAAAGCTCACCGTTTTTCTGTCAGTTATTCCACTGAAAACTGAAAACAATAAAAACCAACTTAAAAAATAAAAACTTTCTTTGGCTTTGAGTGAGCCTTTTCTTAAACACTCTTTGAATTGTTTGTACTTATAATGATCCTTTTAATTTTTTTGCAGACAAAGAACCAGTTTCAGCACCTGGACCAACCAAAGGTATGCAAACTCTTAACTTATTTATTTGCAAAAGCAAAAAAAACGAACAAATTCCTTCACTTTTTTAGAGGCTCTATAATTTTCATCTACATGTGCAAACCATGTGAGTTCTGTGTTGTATAAATGTCAGAGGCTTCTCTGTGTTCATATGGTGATATTATAAAAGGTGTATTTGCTACCCAAACCACAGTGCCACCTCCTAAGCAAAAGGATAAGATTCTTGCTCAGGAGGCAAAAGCGCCCAAATCACCTAAGCTGAAGAGTAAGTTCACCAGAATACCAAAAGAGAAAGACCCAGAACAAGAGGTCATTACGCTGAAGAAGGTTCCAGTGAAACCTCCAGAGCCAGAGAAACAAGTTGTAACTCATAAAGCAGAAGTAACGAAGCATCGTGATCCAGAACTAACAGTTCATGGGCTTCATGATAGAGAGGATCGGGAGATAATCACACTTGGCAGAACTGAACCAGTATTCACTGCAGAGGAGGAAACAATTCAGTTAAGCCATTTTGAGGAAATGGAAACCATTACAGCTGTACAAAAACCAGAGCCTGAGGGATGGACAAGAACCTCAAAACCTCAGAAAGAGGAGGCACCTGAGCATCCAGGTGTCTCAAAAAAGAAGATAACTAAACTTCCAAAAGCAGATGAGCAAAAAGAATCAGTAAAACTGAAACCACTTGAAAAGTCAGTGAAATCAGATGAAGAAGTACAAACGATCAAACTAAAAAAGGTACCACCTAAACTGAAAGAGGCTGAGAAAGAAGTCATAACTCAATCCGTTGAAAGGACAAGGCATTATGACACAGAACTAACAGTTCAGAAACTTCATGATAGAGATGATCGAGAGTTAATAACACTTGAGAGAACTGAGCGAGTCTTCACAGCAGCTGAGGAGACAGCTGAACTCGACCTTGCAGAGGAACCTGAAAAACTGGAGGCAGAAGATGAAAAATCGAGATGGGTAAGAACCCCAAAAGCACCAGAAGAAGATGAACCTGATTCAGATTTAAGTAAAAAGAAAATAAAGAAACTGCCAAAGAAGGACAAGGACCAAGAAGTAGTTACACTGAAACCATTCCAAAAACCTCAAAAACAGGAGGTAGCTGAACCTCCAAAAGTAAAGAAAGAAGCTGAGGCAAAAACAGATGCTGAGCGTACTCCTTTCATGAGTACTGAAATGCCACACAGAGAGCAACCTACCACTGCTGGAAAACACAAAAAAGGTGAGGATGCTCCCCTGACAAGTCATGAGACATCTCCAGATAACAAAGACCAAAAGGAAATCCCACAGAAGAAAAAAGTTGATCAAGTACCCAAAGATGAAGAATCTACAGCGGCCAACAAGCTTCTTAGAAAACCTAGAATTATTTCTACACCAGATAAAGAGAAAGAGCAGGTTGTGCTGAAACCTTTCACTAAAATCACCAAGCCTGAAGAAAAGTCAGAAAAAACAACAGAAGACGAGAGAAAGAAGCCTATGGACACAAAGGTACCCAGTCAAGCTACTAAAGACTTGAAGGAACAGTCTAAGAAAGGTGAAAAGACTGCAACACCTAAGAAAGATGATGGAATACCTCAGGAGAAGGAGAAGCCAGCTGTTCCAGCCAAGAAAACCAGTCCTCCAGGTCAGAAAGAAGTGATGGCACAGAAAGAAGAGGACAGAGCAAGTCCTCAAAAACAAGCAGATGCCCTGAAGAAAGGTACTGAAATCAAGAGGACTCCTTCACCCAGAGTCAGTAAAGATAAAGTAGAAGAGGAAAAGCCCCTCAAGCCTACTGAGCAGCTGAAAAAGGTTGAGCTAAAGAAGACTGCATCGCCCAAGGTCAATAAGATTAAGCCAAATGAACTGGAGCAAATTCCCATTGAGAAGATACCAAGTGGCGAAAAAGTCAAAAGGATTCCCAAGACTGTTTCACCAAAAGACTCCACTGAATCTGTGACACTCAAAAAGGTGCCTAAAAAGCCATCACCAGAGCAGCCATCAGAACCTGAAAAGCCAGATAAAGAGCGAATCCCTGTGGTTAAGGAAATCTCTCCTGGAGCTGTGCAGATGAAGCGAGTGAAAACCCAGCCAGAGGAAGAGGTGTTTGAAGAGGAGAGTGAAGAAATCATAGGTGAAGAAGATGAGGAAGCCTGGGGCTGGGAGCTGGTTCCACCAGAAGACTGGGAAGGTGAAGGGGTGGATGGGGCGCTGGAGACTCCAGGCATGCCTGGTGCCAAGAGAGGTGAGGTGAAGGCTGGTGAACTCTTCCAGCTGATGACTCTGGAATTTCCTCATCCCATCTCAGATGATTCATCTAATCCTCATCACATCCTTTTTTTAATCACTTGATCTATTTGTTCATCTAAAGCTCATGTATTTGTCTGTCCATCCGCCCATCCATCTGTCCACTGTGATGTTCTCATGTTGTCCATGATCTTAAGTCTGTCCTCCATTGTATCATCAGTCATTCGGTGCTTGTCTTCACCAAGACATTTACATCATTCACTGCAACTGTGTTCTGAGCATCTTCCATTTCCGTCCCATCTTCATCATCTTCACTGTGTCGTGTGTACTTAAATTTTCAACTGTGATATTCACAGATACAGATATGATCTTGAATGTTTGCTGTTATCTTGGTTTCTGCTGGAATGTTTGAATCAGCAGTTCTTACAGTGAAGCTTAAAGCTCATCTTACCATTTCTTGTCCAGATGGAAAACCAACAGAAGAGCCACCAAAAGGCAGAGGCCGAGGATTTGGGGGTGAGAGCTCACTAACATTAGCTCACATCAGTGCAAACCTTTTGCTCTTTAAACGTGATGATGTTGGAATCAGTTTAACTCACTTCATTCACAGTTGTTGAGCATAAATAAATGTCTTCTGCAATAAAACCAATAACATGTTATAGTTTAGGCTTTTAATTTTGAATTAAGAGCTCATCTCTGATTGACACCAGTGTCTTTATAGTCTAATAATAATCATTTGAAGCTGATTTCATAACATCATCTAATCTTGGACATTAAAAATTGAACCAGCTAAATATTTAGAGTTGTGATCAGGTTATTCTGAAGGTGCATGTTTTAATTATCATGTGATGTGTGGGGGTCCTATTGTTATTTTGTACTTGCTGAAAATTTCCATATATGTTTTGTGGGACTTGTTGTTTGTGTTTTAGTTTGGTGGTTCTTCAGAAGAATCGAACTCTTAATACATTCATTCTGCACGATTTTTAGTCAGCAGAATCTAATTTTTTGTGCTCCTTTAACACTAAAATCTGTTGATTTAAAACAAATTTTAGCAGACTGATGTTGAATTCACAGCAGGCAGCTCAAGGTTCTTAAATAAGCTGCTGTTGAATCCTTCACTTACCCCAATATCTGAATTAACTAGATGAGTTTTGTATCTGATATTGCAGCGAGACAAACTCCATCTCCTGGAGATGGTGGTAGGGGCCGGGGCCTGAGGCCAGGTGGAAAAGGCCCATCACCTCCAGAGGAGCCGTTTGGAGGATTCAAGCTCAAAGCTGTCCCATTGAAGTTCATCAAGAAGCTTAAGGACATTGTGCTGCAGGAAGCCGAGTCCATCGGGTCCTCTGCAGTGTTTGAGTGCGAGGTCTCACCTTCCACTGCCATCACTTCATGGATGAAAGATGGCAGCAACTTGCGTGAGGGCCCCAAGCACAAGTTTACATCTGATGGCAAAGATCGCAAGTTGCACATTATTGATGTCCAGCTGTCTGATACTGGAGAATACACGTGTGTGGCTAAGAATGCAGGCAAGGAAGTAACATGTACAGCCAAGTTGATTGTTGAAGGTAAACAATTTTTTTTAATTCACTATAAATATTAAAAATGTATTTGAGATATTTGAAAATACCTCTTTTAATAATTTCCACACAGAGCTGCCTGTGAAATGGTTGAAGGAACTGGAACCAGAGACAACATGTATTAAGGGTCAGCCAATGTACCTCACCTGTGAGCTGAACAAAGAAAGGGATGTTATCTGGAAGCGTAATGGTCAAGTCCTGAAGACAAAGGCTGGAAAAGTGGCTATTAATGTCATTGGCATGCAGCATGCTGTGACCATCCAGAACTCCACTGACGAAGATGGTGGCGCTTATACCTGTGAGGTAGATGGACAGGAGGATGTCAAGACTACAACCAATGTCAAAGTTATTGGTAAGAAGTCAGCAGCATAAAGTAGCAATGAAATAAGACAGTTCAGTGTCTCAAACTCATGTGCAGACTAGAAAATCATCGTACCATCCGTCATTCAGGCTGACTGGACCTACTAGCTGGATTTTTCCTAAATGAGTCACTGGCTGAAATGGTCTCTCAACAATTAAAATATTAAGTATTAAGGGTGCTTAACATGAACAGTAAATCTTGCATTTATTGCACTGTTAAATCCTAAGTTGATCACTTTAAATTGCCTTATGCTATGATTAGAGACCGTGTCACAACCAAATTTATTGCTACCATGTGCAATCTAATTGCTCTAGCAGAAATGGAAATGGGTGCTCAAAGGCAGGGGCCATCTTTAATGCGTCAAAATGGCAAGAAAACGGCAATAAGACAAAGTCCGTCTGCTGTCAGTTGTGGTCAAGTTCATTGTGGTCAAGTTGGCAATTTCATGCAGTCTGTTTGTGATACTATGGTGATTAGCTTTCTATGTCTACATACATAGAAATAAAATTCATAATAAGCAGAAAATCACATTAGCTACTTACATTCAGAGTCCTGCCAGAAACAGAAATTCTTCCACAAATAGTGACGTAGTTGCTGCTGGATGGCAATTTAACTGCAAAATAACATAGGCTATTGGAAACCTTGTGTTTATACAGGAGTATAACCAGAATGCAACCATTTGTCAACAAACTGAGTTGAAGCCCCTTCAATGCAAACTGACCCAGATTGATTGCACATGTTGGTCAATCTGTCTGCATTTATAAATTAGATGGCAGTTGCAGACTGAGAGTGACTGCAGTCAGTCCGAGTGAGACCATGATTGTTTGCCCTTCCTGTGCAGCTGCCTTTTGATCAAAGACTAGTTGCTCATAGGTTAAAGGTAAACCCAGCCACTGAGTGACAGCTGGTTGCCAGAACAACTTGCAGTTGGTCTGCAAATGGAAAAAAATGCCCCAACAACAATGCACTCATCAAGCAACCACAACTTTTTTTTTTTACTGTAGTGTGATTGACCCATAAGTGTAACCAATATAATGTGCCTCGTTGAACAGTTTGTCAGAGTAGGAACAAAAATAATGTGAACCCTTCCTCCTCAGAAATGATCAAAGACTGGCTGGTGAAGCCTCTGAGAGACCAGCATGTGAAACCAAAGGCAAAGGCTACATTCAAATGTGAGCTGTTCAAAGACACTCCCAACTGGAAGTGGTTCAAAGGAGAAAATGAGCTTACTCCCTCCGACAAGGTTGAGATCAACAAAGATGGAAGGGACATGATGCTCACCATCAATAACTGCCAGCCTGATGATGTATCAGACTACACCATTCAGGTTGAGGATCGCAGATATACAGCCAAACTGACACTTGGAGGTTGGTTTATCCACATTACAAAATGATGTGGACCATGTTCACAAAGATCTTAAAAGTGTAATTTCTTTGGGCACTTTCAGAGCGTGAGGCTGAGATCCTGAAGCCACTCTCCAGTGTGGAGGTGGTTGAGAAGGAAGAAGCCAACTTTGACACTGAAATATCTGAGGATGATGTAGCTGGTGAATGGAAACTGAAAGGCCAGGTGTTGGCACGATCTCCGGTAAGATATTTCATAACGAATGGTCTCAGAGTAAATTAGCCTTACAGGCTATGACAGCAGTTAAAAATGTGGGGACACTGCTGGGGTGACTGGAGTGCTGCACTCAAACCATCGATGAGGAAATTATACAGAGATGTGATGTAAGGTATTTCTGTAAATCCTCTGGCTTATGTGATTTGAGTTTGTAAAAAAAAAAAAAGAAGGTGTAATTGCCTAAACATTGTAATTGTCTTATGTGATGGTGTGTTACTAAAACGTTGTAAAGACAATATATATCACAAACCCACCGGAGAATTTGCGTTTAAGTCGTACTAGAAAGAAAGGACTTCATGGAAAAGGTATCCACATTTATTAAAGAAGTACATGTTGGTGTAAAAACTGGTCTTTTTCTAATTTTGTTTTTCAGACCTGTGACATTAAAGCTGAAGGCAAAAAGCGTTTCCTCACACTGAAAAATGTGCAGCTGGATCAGGCTGGCGAAGTGACATACCAGGCTCTGAATGCTGTCACCAGCGCTATGCTCACTGTCAAAGGTACACATCTACTGCAAATAAGGCTTCATTTGTTGTTGTCTGTCACAACTCACTGCATTTGTTGGCCATGGAAAACTGATGTATTGCAGAGCAGACATGGTAAGAAAAGCGGTGGTACAGTCTTTGCTTCTGTTATTAATTGTCGAATCATTCGAAACTCTCAGAGAATCGAAATGGGCTTTGTTGACCCACTGAAGGACATTTCTGTGCCTGAAAAGAAACAGGCTAAGTTTGAGTGCACCATCACCAAGGATGTGCCAAAGGTCATATGGTTCAGGGGGACAGAGATTGTAACTCCAAGCCCTAAGTATGAAATAATTGATGATGGAAAGAAGCACATGCTGATCATAAACAGCTGTGAGTTTGACGATGAGGCTCAGTACACGATTGAAGTGTTGGGCCAAAAATCAGCCGCTCAGCTGATGGTAGAAGGTAAGTGGCAGACGGAAGCCCCCCGCCTCATGTTGTTCATGTTTCCTCTGTGTGGTCATTCAGTGTTTGTGGCTGTAAAGTGGTCAATGTCTGTCTGCACTGACTCGATGTATTCCAGGCATGAGGCTGAAATTTGTCCAGCCGCTTCAGGACCAAACGGTAAAAGAAGGTAACACGGCACGCTTTGATCTCGAGCTGTCTCATGAGAACGTACCCGTGGTTTGGTACCGAAATGAAGTCAAACTCCATGTGAGCCGATCGGTGCTCATACACGTGGAAGGAAAGAAACACACTCTAGAAATGAGGACACTGAATCTAAATGATACCTGCCAAATTAAGGCAGAGGCCAAAGGAATTTACTCCATGGCCAAACTGACGGTCATAGGTAACTGCACACGCTCGTTTCTTTTTCTTTTCTGTTTCATTTCACTGTAGTGTGATTACTGGACAATAAGTATTGGCCAGTAATACTCAATAAAAAGTATTATTTATATACTGATTTACAAGACTGCTCTTCACAGAGAAAGAATATGAAAAACTACAAACTGTTTGTAATAAAACAAAACTAACCGACTCCCCGTCACTCTGCTCCAGAGGGCGACCCCATCTTTGTGGTGAAGCTGCAGGATTACTCAGCCACTGAGAAAGAAGAGGTGACTCTGGACTGTGAACTAAGCAAAGACGTCCCGGTCATTTGGTATCACGAAGAGAAGGAAATCATGGCCTCGAAGATGGTCGTCATAAGGTCAGAGGGCACGCGCAGGTCTCTGGTCCTGAGGAAAGTGGAACTGAGCGACAAAGGCAAATATTTATGTGATTGTGGAACAGACAAGACCTCAGCCAGCATCAATATTGAAGGTAAACATAGTGACACAATTGCCTTTATTAACTGTCAAAGGTTAGACATGCTCTGAGATTAAGTTAAGGTTATTAGGTCATAACTTTAAAAAACCCAGAAAACATGACAACATGAAGTTTAGGTCTACTTTTCAAAAGTCATATTTCCTCAAATTGAAATCTAAATCCCTTTCACTCATGTTTTGGCATAAGAAAATCTAAGTCTGAAGGGAGGTCCAGCAGTGTCTCAGGCCTCAATCACACAGGTCTACAGACCGGTCAGTGGGCCCCAGTAAACTCCAGTTGCTAGGGAAAAATGTGTATTCCCAGACCGGTTGGCGAATGCTCTCTGCAGATTCCCACTGTCACCTGCAGTTTGCATAAAATCTGCAAACACTGGCAAAATACTCGCTAAGGAAAAGTAGAACCGGAAGAGGAGAACAGTCATCGTCAAAGTAAAAGTTGTGCCACTGAAATCATCACGTTTAAAAAAAAAAGGCACAACTTTTACTTTGAAGGTGGCATTCATACTGTAGTTTCCAGTTTGTGTCGCACTTTTCACAGTTGGTGAGTTTGCAGATAAGGTGGTATCCTCCATCCAAGCTGCAGGTAACCATGGCAGCCTGGTAGCAACCAAAGTAATTGCTCCATATAAGGTATCACATGTAATTTCACGCAGCAACCATTTGCCAACCAGTCTGGGAATTTTTTCCTTAGTACCAGAGGTTGCTGGGGAGTCACTGACTGGTCTGTAGGCCTGCATGACTGAGGCCTTACAGGTAACAGGTCTGTCTTATCTACTAGAGGAGTCCATTCTTTTAAAAATGATTACTGTGATCTTCATTCAGGTAAAACTAACTCCTTACTTTTCATCAATATGTTCTGATAAACATGAAAAATTAGGTAATGCTTAACGCTGATGTTTAAAATAAAATAAATGACTGTCAGCACTTTTTAAAAATAAAAGGAACTTGGGAATAAAATGGGAAATCTGAGAAAACAAATTTAAATATAAAATTTTATTCTGACTTCTGATATTTTTTATTGATAAGCTATTTAAACATTAAAAATGTGAATACTTTTCAGAAGTTCTTTCTTTCAGAAACAAAACAACTGCAGATGCTGCACTTTCAGACTGTGATCATTTTTTTGTTTTTCTCCCAAATTTTTGAACCAAAGCACGTGACATCAAGGTTGTTTCGGCCAATTTATGGCGTGGAGTTGTTTGATGGAGAAACCGCTCGTTTTGAAGTGGAGATCTCTGAGGACGACGTCCACGGGCAGTGGAAGCTGAATGGAGAAGTGCTCAGTCCTTCCTCTGTGAGCACTTTCCTTCATCAAATTTATTTATCCCAAACGCCTCATCGGCGGTGCACTCTTAATAATCTGAAGCCACTTTATCAGTGACCGTTTACATCTTTATTTAACAGGATGTCGACATCATAGAGGAAGGAGGCAAGCATACACTGATCCTGTACAACTGCAAAGTGTCCATGACCGGCGAGGTGGCATACTCTGCTGCTAATGCCAAGTGCTCTGCTAATCTCAAGGTCAAAGGTGAACCAGTACACTGACATTATATACACAAAAAAAAAAACAATCAGAGGATGTCATGAAATAAGCCAGAGGAGAAGCATAGCCATCCATCCATGGAAGTCTGCATTGGACAAAATAATTTATGCTTTGATGAATTTTCATGGAACAAACTGCTGCCTGACCACAAGACTTCAGGGCAAAAACTGCCAGTGACAACAACAGTTTTTTCTGCGTTATTATAGCAGAAAGACATGAAAAAGTTTAAAATCCTGGCAGGTCTGGAAACTGTGTAGTACCCACATTCATTCGTCTCACCTTTAGGATGACATCAGGACCTCAAAATAATCCTTAAGCATCATTTTGACAATATCATGATAAAATCCCTGTTTTCTTGCTGCTTTCCTTCAGAACTCCCGCTGAACTTCCTCACATCCATCACTGATGTTCAGGTGTATGAGAAGGATGAGGCAAGGTTTGAGGTTGAGGTGTCAAGAACTCCAAAGACTTTCCGCTGGCTCAAAGGCTCGCAGGAGCTGCAGAGTGACGAAAAGTACGAGATGATCCAGGAGGGAAAAATGTATATTCTGGTGATCCGATCGGCCGCCTATGATGATGAGGCGAAGATACATGTTTGAGGCAGAGGACAAGAGGACAACGGCCAAACTCGTAATACAAGGCAAAGCCCGTTTGTTTTTTAACTCCTTTGGCACAACTTAAAACAGAGAATCTCTAATGATTATTCAAAATCAGACCACTTTATGCTCACATTTATTTAGACTAAATTAACATAGATTCACGTTTGCCAAATGAGCAGATTTGCACCAAAATCCAGTTTGACAGTTTTTTTATTTTGCCCCAAAACATCCAAATCTGGTTCCCTGTGAACCCCATTTTTTCAAAGTGCTGGTATCCAGTGCTCCAACTCATTTTCTTTTATTATGTAAATCCAAAGCTGTGTTTGTTGAAGTTAAATCAAATATATGATTGTCGGATGTTTTGCTGCGGCAGGTATTCGCCTGGAGTTTGTCAAACCAATCAAGGATGTAACCGTAAAGGAGCGCGAAACAGCCGAATTCAGCGTCGAGCTGTCCCATGACAAAATTTCGGTGGTCTGGTACAAGAACGATGTCCGTCTGCATCCCAGTAAGGTGGTTCACATGTCGGACCAGGGAAGGTCCACACGCTGGCCTTCAAGGAAGTCACCATCGATGACACGTCCATGATCAAAGTAGAGGCCATGGACAAGACCTTGACCGCCATGCTCACTGTCATTGGTCAGTGTCACTTCAGAAAGCCACGTCTCCCGTGTCACATGTCTGGTTGCTCTTATGTCTGATTTGTCAGAATGATACAGCTCCCAGGCTGAATCTGAAAGTTTATTTTATAAATGGATTTGGCTCAAACCAACTGACACTTGATTTTTATAGTGAAAGTATCTCTCTCCACACAGAGGGTGACGCCTATTTTACCACCAAGCTGCACAACTACACGGCAGTGGAGAAAGATGAGGTGAAGCTGGTCTGTGAGCTGAGCAAGGCTGTTGCCGATGTGAAATGGTTTAAGGACGGAAAGGAGATCATCCCCTCGAAGAACATTGCCATCACCACTGATGGCAAAAAGCGCATCTTGATGGTGAGAAAGGCGGAGAAGGCCAACATCGGAGAGTACACCTGCGACTGTGGGTCAGACAAAACCACAGCCACACTCAACATTGAAGGTAAAAGGGAGCTGCCTTTAGCAGTTACAGTTTAAGGCAGAGGTTTCTGTTTTAGTGGCTGTCAGACTTTCAGAGGTTTGCCAGGATTTATCACCCCCTCCATCAACAGCTCTTTCTGGGCTGAGTAAATGTTCAAGAGAAGCACTGGTTTGTAACTAAAGCAGCCTCTCTGTGCCATCCTCAGCTTTGTAAACATCAGTGAAGTTAAATTTCACTGTAGTGAATTTATTTTGCCCTCTCTGCTCTTTGCAGAAGCTTTTAATGACACTTAGGTTGTGACTTAAACAAACCAGTGAAGATTAGTGATCTCTAAACGTGCTGTGGTAACAGGATCTTTGCTGTGTGGCTGTTACTAATGCAGGTTTGTATCGTGGTCTGTGTTCCTGCAGAGCGGGATATCAAAGTTGTTCGTCCGCTGTACAGTGTGGAGGTCACCGAGACAGAAACAGCCAAATTTGAAACTGAGATTTCTGAGGAAGATGTCCATGGAAACTGGAAGCTGAAGGGAGAAGCTCTTCATCAGTCGCCCGTGAGTCCGCAGTAACCTGCAGGCCTTCAGTTTCATATTCATCACCACGAAGATGCGTTAAAGTGGCGTTCCTGTCTTTGTTTTTGCTTCAGGACATTGAGATTAAGGAGGAAGGAACCAGACACATGTTGATCCTCTACAACGTCCGTCTGGATATGGCAGGAGCCATTGACTTCTCAGCAGCCAACGCCAGATCCAGCGCTCAGCTCAGGGTCAAAGGTGAGAGGCTTATTTTCAGCCTTTAGCCTTGAGCTCGCCATCATCTGATCCACAGAAACTTTAATGTTGGCCACAACTTGATGTGACCGAGGATCTTCACGTTCAAACCGTAGATGCATCCTGTTCAGGCTACACCCATCAAACTTCACACACTTGGTCACTGACTTTACTCCAACACCCCACCCCTCAGCCACGCGTTGGCACCAACAGGAGTGTCCTGAGGTGCCTGTTGCTGCTATATGAATCAAACTCAATCATTTCCTAACAAAATGTTTCAGAATCCATGGAGACACCGTTGTTATCTTTGGCTCACTTTAAAACACACTCAAGTCCTATTGTCTGTCACACACTGGTGTCGTATGTCTCTGGAAGCATTCAGCCAATCAGGTCCTGTGGTTATTTTCACAGCTTCAGACTTTATCTAAAGCGAGGCTGCTCTCTGATTAGAGGAGCCGTAACCTGAAGCATGAAACAAACCTCAGGACTTGCAGCAGGTGTATGCCGGTTCACGTGTTAAGGAATAAACCATGTTTTCATCCTCAGCTCGCTCCATCACGCTGCTTCATCCTCTGAAGGATGTGACGGTGACGGCTGGAGAGACGGCGACCTTTGAGTGCGAGCTCTCATATGAAGGCATCGCTGTGGAGTGGTTCCTGGGAGGGCAGAAGATGGAGGCCAGTGACCGGGTGAGTGTAATGACAGCAGCACCCGTCTCTGAGAAAAGCCTGAAACCAGTGGATTCCTGTGGCACATTCCCAGGTTCACTTTACGGTTTGAACTTCTAGAAAAATCCTGAGAATCATGCCGAGCACTCAATTTTCCTGAAATGTGTTTTAGACTTTAAGTTCACCACAAAAGAATAAGGAAAATAAATTTGCTATTTTATGTGTTATTTTAATTATTCTAATTAAGGTTCTGACTCTAGTTCACATAAAGAAATATGAACCCGAAGAGCTCAAACACACTAAAGAGCTCAAACACACTAATACATTATCTTTGTTTTAAGAAAACATTCAGGACTCAAGAATATTTTTGATTTATCAAATGTATTTATATTTCTGTTCTTATATCGCTGACATTTAAAATTCACATTTTTAGACTGTAACTTTTCTTACTGATTAGAAAAACAAATTTTTTAATGCTGTGATTAAAGAAAATGTTTCATTTTCAGTTTCATTGTTTCTGATTTTAAACAATTATCTTGAAGAAAGTGTTGTCTTCTAAAGTTTAATCCTAGTTTGAAATGAAATGAAAATGAAATGAAATAAAGTAAAGAGCCGAGTCAGCTACTTTGGTTTTGAAGACAACCACACATTATTTCTTTTAAATTGTTTTTGGGTGGGTTAGGGTTAGGAGACTGCCGGTCTGTGCTGCAGCTAAAAATAACAGACCTGATAAGAGAGCAGCTGCTCTTATCTTTAACCCTGGAGCATCACCCCAGTCTTATATGCAGAAGATTAACAGTGACGGCCTCCAAAACACAAACTTCAGCTCCAAGTACAAACAAAAAGTTCCTGAGTGGGTCCAGATCACTTTGTCCGTTTCAGTAAAACTCGAGTTGTTTCTGTGATTTTCTAAAACATATTACACATGTCTAAATAAAGTATGGAGTTTAAGAGCTTTTCTTTTTTGGCCACAGCAACTTTATTCGTAGTAGAGAGAGACAGGAAATGGGGGAAAGATAAGGGGGAACACAGGCAGGCAAACTGGCAACAGGCCGGGACTTGAACCTGCGCTGCGCCCACCGCAATGCGACATATGCTTATGGTCGCCGGCTTCACCACTAAGCCACATGGGTGCCCACGAGCATTTATTTTTCACAACTTTTAATTTTTAGAAATCAATTTGAAAAGTAAAAGGTGAACCTGAATAAAGAATTTTTAAGGTTTCATTATAAGTGCATTCACTATAAAAGGGAAAAAACACCACAATCATTAATACTACACAAAAATCCTACATATGAATACTACACATAAATACTACAGGAACACACACATTCATCTGGAAAACGTCTTTTTTCTCGAGACAGGACGAATGTGAACGGATTTAAAAGTTTGCTCCTCGAGGTTTTCCTAAATGAACTGAGTTCAGTGGGATGTATTTGTGTCGGGAATTTCACATAAAATTATTGGTTTGAGAAATATTAAGGTTAACTTGATTTGTAAGAATGCTATATGTGTTTAAACTGCATATTCTGTTAGTGGTTTATGTACACGCCTATCAGGTGGAAAATCCCTGGTTCGATCCCTGTAGGCAACACGGTTCCCTTTCAGGTTGCTTCAGGAAAAGGCTGTGTGTGAACTTTGTGGACAATGAAAATGTTTTTCATGAAATACTTAAAGGTATATTTTAGCCATTCTGGATCAGTTTGACAGTCATTTATCACACAGATTTGACATGATCTTTAAGAGAACCAGAACAGGTAACATGGTTTATAATTATTATTTAAATAGGCCCACTGTCCTGTGTCTGTGTGGATGTTGACATGTTCAACGCTGTCATTGGTGTGTAAATGTAATGGTCCATATTACAGAGATAAATGATCAATCATGAGGGAAACATTTACATTAAATCAGAGTTTTAAGGTTCGTTTTGGTCCCTACAGGTGAAAACTCGTGTGGCGGGTCGGGTTCACACGCTGACTGTCCGCGACGTGAACCTGTCGGAGGCTGGCGGGGTTAAACTAGCCGCCAAAGACTTCCAGACTCAGGCTCAGCTGATTGTCAGAGGTATGACACGCACACAAACCGGATTCAGGGGATTAGAGCATCAAGGACAAAGCATTCCAAACAGGAAGTTCTTGTTATTACCTGTTGACCGTGTCTGTGTTCCCGTGAATATTTAGAGCCACCAGTTGAGTTCACAAAGCCTCTGGAGGATCAGACAGTGGAGGAGGAAGCCACAGCCACGCTTGAGTGCGAAGTTTCCAGAGAGAATGCTGAGGTACGATGGTTCAGGGAGGGACAGGAGATCAGAAAGACCAAGAAATACGACACCACTGTGGATGGACGCAAGAGAGCTCTCACCATTCACGACTGCTCTCCCGACGATGCCAAGATGTACACGTGTGACGCCAAAGATTTCAAGACTTCTTGTTTCCTGGAAGTTACACGTAAGGGCGTTCTTGAGTCTTTTCAGTTAAATCTGTTATCACAGCTCCATTTAAAAGTATGAATCTGAATCATTAGTACAAAGAGATTTAAATGGTGGATTAAAGTGTCGTGGTTTCTGTTCACAGCTCCGTATGTTGAGTTTACAAAGCCTCTGCAGGACGTGGGAGGTCAGAGAGAAGGAATCTGCCAAGTTTGAATGTGAAGTTTCCCGTGAATCTGCCAAGGTGAGGCCAGCAGAACATCACCTGAAAACAGACCAGACAAGATCACTGGCTGCTCTTCTGTTGATCAAACTGGCAGTCAGTCACTCTCATATTCTGGACTGAACCTCATTTTGCCATTTTTTTCAAGGTTCGCTGGTTCAAGGACGGCGGCGAGATCAGGAAAGGAAAGAAATACGAGATCATCGCTAAGGGGCTCCAGAGAATTCTTATCGTCCACAAGTCGGTGTTT
This sequence comes from Pterophyllum scalare, assembly GCA_024447675.2. Taxonomy (NCBI): domain Eukaryota; kingdom Metazoa; phylum Chordata; class Actinopteri; order Cichliformes; family Cichlidae; genus Pterophyllum; species Pterophyllum scalare. Next base: position 151,013 of record JAMQGT020013886.1, read on the forward strand.
GATGATGAGGCTGAGTACGAATGTGATGCAAGAACCTCTAAGACCTCCGGCATGCTCACCGTCATCGGTGAGGAACATTATTCACTGAATAATTGTGACGTTTCTATAGTTTCACTTTCTTTTTAAGAAATCTGCATAAAAAGAAGAGAAAAACTGTCACTTCACTCAGTGAAGTTTTTATTACAGATGCACTAAAATATCACCCACAGATATTTGGTCTGTACAGTTAATATGCTGGAAAATAAGATGTAATTTACCACCGATGTTTATCTTTTGTGTCACAGCAACTTATAAATGGATTGGCACTTATGTACTTCTAGTTTCTGACCACTGCAGGACATTTCTCTTGATGATTAAAACGCAAAATATTCCCTTTAAAACTATAAAGATAGTCCTTATGTGTTTAGGATTAAGTCAGTCAAAAGCAGTAACTCTCTATTAATAAATGGATATTTCCCTGTAAATATGACTCCTGGTGCCTCATGTGCCCTTCAGAGGAGGCAGCCAGGTTTACCAAGAACCTGTCCAATGTGGAGGGAACGGAGACAGACAGCGTGAAGATGATCTGCGAAGTGTCGAAGGCCGGCGTTGAGGTTACCTGGTATCGTGGAGATGAGGAGCTCCCAGAGGGAGGCCGCTATGAACATCTCATGGAGGGACGCAAGAGGATCCTAATCATCCGGGACCTGAAGATGGAGGATGCTGGAGAGTACAACTGCAGGCTGAGTCCCACCGTCAGGACATCTGCTATGCTCAAACTCAATGGTAAAAAAAACAAAACAACAAAATATGAACTATTTTGATCATTATTTCATGTTTGAAAAAATTATATGTTTGATTTTGTAGCATTTTGGGGCTAACTGCACTTTAAATGTTATTCTGGATTTCTGGGCAGAGTTGAGATAAGCAACTTGATTTGTTGAAACTTGATGAAGTCACCAGATACCCGTCTGTGTCTTTATCTTTCGAAAGCTATCTTAGGACAAAAAACAAAGAACTCCATGAAAATCAGTATACTTTTAACTCCTTCTCCCCATCCTTTCCCTTTTTCTCCTCCCTGGCAGAACTTGCAGCTGAGTTCATCACCCGTCCTCAGAACCAGGAAGTGGTGGAGGGCGAGAAGGCCGAGTTCTCCTGCTCTGTCTCCAAAGACACCTATGAAGTGAAATGGTTCAGAGGTGACAAGGCAATAGAAACAGGAGACAAGTACAGCATCATAAGTGAAGGAAAGAGAAGGGCTCTGGTTGTGAAAAACTGCGAGCTGAAGGATGAGGGAGGCTACACGGCCCACATTGGCACCGTTAAGGCCTCAGCAGATCTGCTTGTGATCGGTAATACACTTATTTTCTTTTTCACACCTTATTATGGTGATTTCAGAACACAGGTTTGGTTTCATTAAGTTTGTGTTTTATTCCAGAAAAATTGAGGATCATCACACCGATCAAAGACACGGAGGTGAAGGAGGGACGGGAGATCGTGTTCAACTGCGAGACAAACACGGAGGGAGCAAAGGCCAAGTGGCTGAAGGATGAGGAGACCATTTTTGAGAGCAGCAAGTACATGGTGGTTCAAAGGGACAACATCTTCTCTCTGAGGATCAAAGATGCCCAGAAGGCTGACGAGGCTGTCTACACTGTCAGCCTGACCAATCACAGAGGAGAGCAGGCCAAATGCACCGCCAGCGCCAAAGTCACAGGTAAGTAATAAGGAGGAACTTTCCTCAAACGTTCAGAACCTTTTAAGAAAATAAGTTCCAGCTTCCGCTGGAAGAACCAGAATTTTCATGTTCCCTAAACTAAGCAACCAACTGAAGTTATAAGAAAAAATAGACAAGAACTATTAAAAATCCAACTCGAGATAAAGTTTCAAACAAACTAACAGGGCGAATATTAGCATCACTCACTGGTGCTGTGGAGATAATGTCATGATCCGGGGTTTGGGGACCCTGCGGTTTTGGTTCTTTTCTTTTATTGGTCCGTTCCCAGGGTTTTCTTTTGTTGTGGGGTTTTGGTGTGTTTTTTGTTCCTTGTCTCGTGTCTAGTCTGCGTCACTGTTCCCCCGAGTCACTTCCTGTTTTATTTTGATAATCTCGTGTTCCCTGTGCTTTGTGTTTAGTTTTACTCCCCTTATCGTTAGGTTCATTTGGTTCACCTGTTGTCCCCTGGTGTGTTCACTTGCCCTAATCCCCTTGTGTGTATTTAAGCCCTTGGTTTTCCTTTGTTCTTTTTTCGGGTCCTCGTCGTTTCTTCCATGTTGATGACCGCTGTGTGTTTTGTTTTCGAGTTTTCAAGTTTTTCGAGTCTTTGAGTTTAGTTTTATGTAGCTGGCCGTGCCCAGCATCTGGCATTCCTATAAGTTAAATAAAGTGTTAAGCACACATCCATTCTCGTCCTGCATCCTGCTCTGGGGTCCTCCCTGCCCTCCCAGCACCAGCCGTGACAGAAAATGTCATTTGCTTCATAATAGAAATCCGTTTCAGGGATTTTCTAGTTGTTTTCTGATTTCACACACAGCCTTATTTTATCCTTTACATGGGTCAGTAATGTTGAAACAAGTGCAACTGTGCCAGAAACCAGTAAAAACATTTAGGAGTCTAGACAACTTTTGCCTCCACTGTATTTAATAATTTAGCATTTTTTTTGGCAGGTCAATACTCAAAACCAGAAATCTCAATTAGACTTGACTTTGAAAGGCAGACAGGAAAACAGAGGAAGTCAAATGATTCACTCTTACTGTGTTTAAGGAATTCAAAATAATTACAGTTCTGTTTCAATAAAGTGTAGCTTCCATCTAAAGCAGCCATTTCCTGCTCAGTAACTGTTGCAGCTCCCCTTTGTTTCTTTATGTTCACTCTCACATGATCTGGTACTCCACAGAGGAAAAACTGAGGTTCTCTGAGCCTATCGAGGATATTGAGACTCAGGAGAAGAAGACCATCAGCTTTGTCTGTAAGGTGAACAGACCCGGGGCAACGGTGAGGTGGATGAAGGCCGGCCAGGAGGTGACGCTCAGCAAACGTATTGTCTACAGAGCCGATGGCCTGAAGCACAGCCTGACCATCAAGGATTGCATCATGGAAGACGAGGGCGAGTACACTGCTTTGGTTGGAGATGACAAATGTGCAGCTGAGCTGATCATCAGCGAGGCACCGACGGACTTCTCAGCGCAGCTCAAAGACCAGACGATTACCGAGTTCGAGGATGCAGAGTTCACCTGCAAACTGACCAAGGAGAAGGCTGCCGTCAAGTGGTACAGGGAAGGACGAGAGATTAGAGAGGGCCCCAGGTATGACAGATCTGTGTCTGCTTGATCCAAAAGAACAATTAAAATTAAAAGCTAAAATCTGAAACCCAGGAATACATCACTAAAAATAATAATCCTACACACAAAGCAGCTGTTTTTTTTAATTCTGTTTTTACTCCAATTCCTGCCTAAGTGCCACAGGCAGCTAGACATGGCACTCCTGGTCCGGTTGTAGAACTGCACTAGATTACAAGGTATTCACTGTTGTTTAAGTACAATAAATGCAGTTTGTTTACAAAGTCAGTGAGCAATCCTGTTAACCAATCGTGATTTCAATATTGACCAAAAATAATCGTGATTATATTTTTTTCCATAATCGAGCAGCCCTACGATTAGCCTTAGCCAGCAGTTTCAAATTTCCATGAATGTCGCCTGCTCTGGCCCCTGGAAGACATTTGACTATGGTCGCTGGTGTTGTTAGCTTCATATTTCTCAAACAGTCGCCAATAACCAGAGTTTGTTCCTCGGCGGGTGTGTCGCCGAGTGGAGAAAAGTTAGAGACGTGAACAGGTTGGTGGTGTACCCGGGGCTTCTGTTTTGGACTACGCTTCCTCCTCACAGTCACCCAGCCAGCCTGCTTTCCCTACTGCTCGAGATCTGCTGGGGGGAGCTAACGGCGGCTAAGCTACCATGGTCCGCACCGACTACAGGGGCCTGGCTAGCTATAGGATTTTCCAGGGTGCGGAGCCGAGTCTCCAGTTCAGAAAGCCTGGCCTCCAGAGCTGCAAACAGACTACATTTATTACAAATAACATTACTGCTAAAGGAGGCCGAGGAGTAACTAAACATGTGACACTCAGAGCAGGAAAGTGCAGGAGGGACAGGAGAGGAAGCCATGCTGCTAGTGAGTCGGCTAAGGGCTAAGCTACTAGCTGCGTGAAGCTAGCTAATCCCTAAAAACACTCTAATTGAATAATGTGGATATAACTTACAGGTAGGTTCAGCAGTGTGTTTTAGATAAAGCATGTGAAGATTACACTGTGAAATATGTCATTATCCAAAAACACCACTGTGCTCTGGAACAGGAAGTGATACGCAGTGAGAGCCAACACCAGGAGCAAACACCCCACATAAGGATTTGTGAAGTTTTAAAGCATGTGTGTGGTATACAGAGGCAAATTTAAAAAAAAATGTCATTATCTAAGTCTTATGAACCTGACTGTAAGAAGTACCACCTCATATTCAGTGATGATGTTCCTGTTTGTTGTGTTTTTGCAGATATCACATGGAAAAAGAAGGGAAGACATGCACATTGATCATTAAGGTGTGCAGGCCTGATGATGAATGTGAATATGCCTGTGGTGTGGATGAGAGGAGGACAAGAGCGAGGCTTTTCGTTGAAGGTGAATTGTTTGTTTCTCTTGGTTTAAAAAAGCAGAGATTCATTTGATAAATCTTCATGTGAGATGTGTTCTTGTGTTCTGCAGAGACCCCAGTGGAAATTATCAGACCGCCTCAGGATATGTTTGAACCTCCAGGCTCAGATATTGTGTTTGAGGTGGAGCTCAACAAAGACAGGGTGGAGGTGAAGTGGATGAGGAACAACATGATCATTGTCCAGGGTGACAAATACCAGATGATCAGTGAGGGTAAAGTCCACAGGCTGCAGGTCTGTGAGATCAGACCTAGAGATCAGGGAGAGTACAGGATCGTGGCAAAAGACAAGGATGCCCGAGCCAAGCTGGAGCTGGCAGGTGAGTCAAGTCAGTGATCAACTTTAGATGGGACCAGCACCTGAAAGGCATTTTGGGAAATTGAAAGAAATCACTAATTTAATTGACAACTTTTCATAAAGCTTTATCTGACAAACTCTTCTTATTTTCACTTAATAAAGCATCCAAATCATTTTGGAAATACAGTTATAGATTCAAATTGTAACATGCAATTTAATTTTAAGATAATATTCACCAGTTTAGACTGTTCTGCATTAAGGTGGGGCAAATGAAACACTAAGTAAAAACTCCCTCATCTGAAATCTTTTCCTGCAGCTGTTCCAAAGATTAAAACCACCGATCAGAACCTGGTGACAGATGCTGGTAAACCCTTCATCATGACCGTGCCGTATGACGCCGTACCCCCGTGCTGATGCTGAGTGGTTCTTTGAGGGCACCAGCCTTCCTGTCCAGAATATTGACACCTCTATGGACAGGACCGAGTACCGCCTGAAGAGCCCCACCAAAGAGGACCAGGGCCGATACAAGGTGGTAATCAAGAACAAGCATGGCAAGGGAGAAGCCTTTATCAACCTGGATGTGATTGGTGAGTCTGGAGGTTAAATTAGTGTCAGGTGATCAGGTGACTGCTCAGTTCTGTCTGAGGTGTGTCTGTGGACATCACTAGAGTTTCTAAGTGTCGTGCTGGTGGTTCTTCAGATATACCTGGACCCATCAAGAACCTGAGAGTGGTTGACACTGTTGATGGTGAGGTCAGTTTGGCCTGGGAGGAACCCGAGAGTGATGGTGGCAGCAAGATTATCGCCTATGTTGTAGAAAGACGAGATGTAAAGCGCAAGACCTGGACTCTGGCTACAGATCGTGCTGATGCTCCAGAGTACTGTGTCAGTGGCCTCCAGAAGGATTCCTTGTACTTGTTCAGAGTCTGTGCTCGAAACAGAGTTGGCAGTGGACCCGCTGTTACAACTGAGGATGCCGTTCAGGCCAAGAACAAGTTCGGTAAGCATCACTCCAAGATTGCCACTAACATACCCATACCATCTCCACACTCTAGTCCTAATCATATCCTTCTCATGCTTGTTTCCTACAATCAGATGTTCCAGATGCTCCTGAAAATGTTGCAGTGGAGTCGGTGAACAGGTTTGGTGCCACTATCACTTGGGAGCCTCCCAAGATTGATGGTGGCTCTGAGATCACTGCCTATGTGATTGAGCTCCGTGACAGAACATCCGTGAAGTGGGAGGCGGCCTTAGTCTGCGGTGCCAGTGATCGCTCAGCTATGTTGAACGACGTGGTGGAGAACAAGGAGTACATCTTCAGAGTCCGAGCAGAGAACAAAGCTGGCATCGGCAGGCCCAGTGCTGCCACCAACCCTGTCAAGATCATGGATCCCATCGGTGAGTTCACTTTGAATATTTGTATCTACATCCTGTTTAGAAATTTCAGTCACTCTGATTTTGTTCATGTCTTGTGCCTGCAGAGAGGCCGAGTCCACCACTGAACCTGAACTTTAGTGACCAAATCAAGACGGCAGTCACATTGACCTGGGAAACACCCATTAACAACGGAGGCAGCATGATTACAGGATACATCATTGAGAAATGTGAGGAAGGCTCTGACAAGTGGCTCCGCTGCAATGCCAGACTGTGTCCTGACCTGTCCTACCGGGTAAGGAACTTACCTGAAGAGTGTACACTTATTCTGGTTTAACTTCATAGCAGTCACATTTTCCTTCCTGGTCTGGATTGTTTTGTGGTTGTCTTCAGGTATCTGGACTGAAACCTGGTCAGAAGTACCTTTACAGAGTTTGTGCTGAGAATGCCGCCGGTGTCTCCGATCCAGCTGAGCAGCTTGGACCACTGCTTGCTGATGATGCTCATGGTACACAGAAGATGCATAGACTCATCAAACTCGTTCACTAGATGGCACTGTAGTTTCACAACCAAATTCTCTCTAAATGATGCTAATATCAAAACATTTCTCTCTTTGCAGTTGGTCCTGCCTTTGACCTGAGTGGCTTCAGGAAAGGCCTGGAAGTGATTGTTCCTCAACCTCTCACTATTAGAGTTCCCATTACCGGATACCCGACCCCTGTGGCCAAGTGGACCTTTGGCGAGAAGGAGCTGACCCCCTCAGATGAGCGCATCTCCATGGTGACAAAGCCTACGTACACAGAGCTGACAATATCACCAAGTGTTCGTCCAGACAAAGGCATCTATACCCTGCAACTGGAGAACAACGTCGCTTCTGTCTCTGGAGATATTGAAGTCAATGTGATCGGTGAGAACAGTTTCTCAGCGACCGGCCTGTATGACCACGTGACCAAGCTTAACATTGATGGCATCTAAGTAATATTTTTTAATGTTTTTATTTTCTCAGCATGCCCCAGTGCTCCCAAGGACTTCAAGGTGGCTGAAGTGACCCGTCACCATGTCCATCTGATGTGGGAGGCTCCTGAGCATGATGGAGGAAGTCCAGTGACCCACTATCAGATTGAGAAGAGAGAAGTTTCTCGCAAAACATGGGCCAAAGTACTTTGTCACACTTACATGTTTCACATCATCAAACAAATTGTAATATCAGACAAAGATAACCTGAGTAAATACAGAAGGCAGTTTTTAAATGATGATTTCATTTATAAAGGGAAAAAAGCCATCAAGGCTACCTGCCCTGTGTGAAAAAATAAACCTAATAACTGGTTGTGCCATTTTTGGCGGCAATAACTGCAATCAAGTGTTTGTGATAACTGATGCTTAGCAGCAGTGTTATTTTAATTCAGGGCTTGTTGGCATAGAAATTCTCAATTCCATAGTATGTAATAATGTTCACGGGATCGGTGCTGAAAATCAGATGAACCAGATCAATAAGTCCACCAAAGCCTGATTTTATTTGCTCATCACTGACAGTGACATTTTTTCCAGGTGGCTACTGGCATCCTTGACCTGGAGCACACAGTAACAGATGTGATTGAAGGAAAGGAGTATCTGTTCAGTGTTTCTGCATGCAACAAGTGTGGACCTGGAGAGCCAGCATACATCGACGAACCTGTCAATGTCTCCTCTCCTGCCAGTGAGTCTTTTTAAGTTGTGGGAAATGAAATACCTTTGAGCGGAAACACTGCCAGATATTCAGAATATCATCGTTTTGATATTTATATATTTTTTTTGTGCAGCTGTACCTGATCCACCCGAGAACCTTAAGTGGCGCGATAAGAGTGGCAAGACCATCTTCCTGTCCTGGGAGCCTCCAAAGTATGACGGTGGCGCCCATATTAAAGGTTACGTGGTAGACAAGTGCCAGCGTGGTACAGACAAGTGGGAACCCTGCGGTGATCCCATCCCTGAACTCAAGTGAGACTTAGGAGCTTGTCAATGAAAGTTGTATTTATGACAAGAATTTGTAACAGCTGGTGAAGTTTTGTTGGTGCCCTTATGTGATTTGTACTTTATATGGTACAGTTGGATATATTATATGATTTTAACTTGAAGGTTCCAGGTGACCGGTCTGATTGAGGGCCAGTGGTACGCCTACAGAGTCAGAGCTTTGAATAAGTTGGGAGCCAGCCGACCTTGCAGGGCCACCGATGAGATCCAAGCTGTGGATGCTAAAGGTAGGCTGGTTTGTGCTCTTCTCCCGACACGATGCTGCAGGACAGGACAGGATTAATGGGAAAAAGAAAGAAGAAAAGCATCATACAGGTGTACAAGTCATGCTGCTACAACTCATGAAGTCTGCAAACATTTTATTTTTGCAGTTGATTCTGCGGACTCACTCAGAAATGTACAGTATCTCAGTGATATGGGAGTAAAACTTTTTATGACAAATTCAGAACCAGTCAAAAGTGTGGACACAGAAGTGTACAAATGAAGGAATACAATTCATTGGATTGAATTTAAGGATATTGCAGTTATGGGATCAGGGATAGTTGTAATAAGATAAGATTTACTTTATTTATCCCAAAGTTGGGAAATTCATTTGTTGCAACAGAACAAATGTATGGTTAAGTAACTTAAATAAGTACAATTTTATGTAGTTCAGTCAAACAAAGTATAATATGACTAATATCATAAGGTAAAGACTAATCTGAAATCACAATATATGTAATAAAATAAGTATACATTTAAATGAAAAAGAGTAATGTGGTTGGGGGTACTGGATGAGTATCTTAAACTTTGTTTAAAAATCCAACAGAACCTCCTGAGATCCAGCTCGATGTGAAGTTGCTGGCTGGTTTGACCGCCAGAGCTGGTACCAAGATTGAGCTTCCTGCAGATGTCAAAGGGAAGCCCGATCCCCGGGTGAAGTGGACCAAAGCAGACGTGGTCCTGCGGGCTGATAACCGCATTGCCATCGACACCCAGCCAGGACACTCAAAGGTTTCCATCGACAACACCACCAGAGGCGACACCGCCACCTACATCGTTGAGGCAGTCAATGCTTGTGGACGTGCCACCGCAACTATTGATGTCAACATCCTTGGTACAGAAGCTGAATTCTCGGTTATTATGCAACCTAAGACAAAGACAAATACTGGCTGTGATGCCAAGAAAAACATGACAATAAACTTCTGTTTTGTTTTGGGTTTTTTTACTGTACTCTAGTCACTTCTTCTTAGAATTACTGAATTTTTACCAAGTACTTTTAGGTTAGTCAGAAAATGGGAGCTAAATGAGACATAACAACATACTTCTGCAAGTCTTGGAAAAATAACCTCAGTATAACATACTGAACAACACATTTTATGGGCTTTTCTTCTATCAGTGGGGATGATAAGCAGTTGAGGCACTTACAGATGTATTACATTACTACTACCCTTCCTTACATCAATTTCACATTTGGCCTGTCCTCCTTAGATAAACCAGGCCCTCCAGCTGCCTTTGATATCTCTGAGATCACCAATGAATCCTGCGTCCTGGCCTGGAACCCTCCCAGGGACGATGGTGGATCTCCCATCACCAACTACATTGTGGAAAGTCGTCAGTGCGACAAGGAGGAGTGGGTCAAGCTGTCGGCCACAGTGAAGCACACCACCTTCAAGGCCAGCAAGCTCACAGCTTTGAAAGATTATATTTTCAGGGTCAGTGCAGAGAACCAGTATGGCATCGGTGAACCTGCAGAGCATACACCAATCACTGCGAAGTATTCCTTTGGTAAGTTGTTTCATTAATGTCTTTTATACCAATCATTTATTTTCAATCTATGCAGTGGAACTGAAGATAAATCATGTTCTTTTTCATCTATTCCAGATCCTCCTGGTCCTCCAACCAGAGTCACTCCCTCTGAAGTTGCCAAGGATGCTGTCACTCTGACCTGGTTTGAGCCTGACGAGGACGGTGGCAGCCCCATCACTGGATACTGGATTGAGAAGTTAGATCCAGAGAGTGACAAGTGGATTAGATGCAACAAACTGCCCATCACAGAGACAACATTCAGGTAAATAAGTACCTGAAGGTACAAATGACAGGAGTGATGGTGAAAACTCATCAGCTACCAGGGTGATACATTTTTATTTGTCAAGTATTCTTCTGATTTTGTATTTTGGGCTACAGGGTAAAGGGACTCACAGCTAAGAAGAAGTATCGCTTCCGTGTTCTGGCCGAGAATCTAGCTGGACCTGGAAAACCAAGTACAGAGACTGATCCAGTCCTCGTCAAAGATCCTATTGGTATGTCACAGTCTACTTAGATTGAGTCAAATGTTGTTGAATCAAGATTATGATTTAATTAACTGTAAACCATGAAACCAAGAGGACAGGGAATAAAAGTATCAAAATAACTCTTCTTCAGATCCTCCATGGGCTCCTGGTAAACCCATCATCAGGGAAATTGCCAAGACCTCGGCCCTGTTGGGATGGACTCGGCCAGAGCACGATGGTGGGGCTAAGATTGAAGGCTACATCATTGAGTTCCAGAAGGCTGGAAGTGAGGACTGGATCAGGATTGCAGAGGATGTTCCTCAGACTGAGCATCAGCTGAAGGGTCTAATTGAGAAGCAGGAGTACTCATTCAGGGTCAAGGCAGTGAATAAGGCGGGTGAGAGTGAACCCAGTGATCCCAGTGATCCCGTGGTCTGCAAGGAGAGACTTTGGCAAAGTTGAATGCCAACATGGTGGGGAGTGGGCAGCAGAATACTGTGTTTCTGAAAGAGTTATAGTCTATAAAATATAAGCTATGTGGAGTTGTTTTCTTTAGGAAAACCATATGCCCGTGAATTTGAGGTTTTAAAGTCTTTCTTTTCACTTCAATAGATCCTCCATCAGCTCCTCAGTGGCTGGAGGTGGCAAACATCACCAAGATCAATGCTGAGCTGAAGTGGCAGGCTCCCCAGCAGCGACGGAGGCTCACCCATCACTAACTACGTGGTGGAAAAGAGGGACGTGAGGCGGAAGGCTTGGCAGACTGTCGATACCACTGTCAAGGATCTGAAGTATACGGTGACCCCTCTCAACGAAGGATCGCTGTATGTGTTCCGTGTTGCCGCAGAGAATGCTGTTGGGATGGGTGAATTTTGCGAGCTGGAGGATGCCGTGCTAGCCAAGGACACTTTCAGTGAGTTTTCTGTCTTTTAAGTCCATGTTGGTCTTTTCCTTTTAATTTACTCCTTTGTGAAAAACAAAACACATAATGTTTTTGACATTTTCTCCAGCAACTCCTGGACCTCCTTATGCCCTGACGGTGCTGGAAGTCACCAAGAGACATGTGGAGCTGAAATGGGAACCTCCCAATAGTGATGGTGGAAGGCCCATAACCAAGTAAGACAAACTGCCGTAAAACCGTGCAGTCGAGTCATACTAGACCAAGTCAAGATAGGATACTGACATAAGGGTGCTTTTTTAGTGATATTCTCCACAAAACCAATTTTTTTCAGTTTATTCTGGCATTATTACAGTTTCTGTTTGCCTCATGCTGTTCCAAAGCTGTACAACATAACAAACTCCATCTGCTTTACAGGTATGTGATTGAGAAGAAAGAAAAGGTAGGAACTCGTTGGCTCAAGTGCTGCAAAACTCCAGATAAAAAGACTCAGTTCAAGGTAACAGACGTTGATGAAGGTTCAGAGGTGCAGTTCCAGGTCAGAGCCGAGAACGAGGCAGGAGTTGGAGATCCAAGTGAACCCACCGTGATTCTCACCATTGAAGATCCAACCAGTAAGATACTCAAGTTTTCACTGAAAACACAGATGTAGGATTCCTTTATTTCTTTTAAGAGTTAGGCGTATTTAAGCACGGATGTCCACAAATTAAAAAAAATAATAATAAAGACAAAAAAGTTGTTGGATTTCTGCAGATAAACGTGTAAGTCTTTTGCAAACTTTTCTCCTCTCCAGGTGCACCATCACCTCCGCTGGAAGTGGCCATCCCTGACGCCAGTAGGGAGCACATCAATGTCACCTGGAAGCCTCCAGCCAAGGATGGTGGTTGTCCCAGTGCACCGGATACCATGTGGCAGGTGGCAGAGGCCCGTCCAGAGTCTGAAGTGGCTCAGGGTCAACAGCAGACCCATCAAGGAACCAAAGTTCAGGATTGATGATGGAATCAAACCAGAGAAGAAGTATGTCATTAGGGTTCGGGCCATCAACTCTGTTGGTGTCAGCGATCCCTCTGATGTCTCCGATAAGGTTTCCACCAAAGATCCTGACTGTAAGCAAGGACAGATTTCAAATTTAGGAATACAAAAGAAGTGAATATGAAACACTGATAATTAAACCTAAAAAATAATCCTCTGTTCTTCTCACAAGGTGCTCCAACTATGGATCTGGAAGCACAGGACATGATAGTGATTGAAGGTGAGAAGCTACACCTGAACATCCCCTACAGGGCAATCCCGGCACCCAAGATGGTGTGGCAGAAGGACACAGTGGAGTGTAAGGCCGGTGACCGGCTCACCATGACAGTGGAGATGAACAGAGCTCACCTGGAGCTGCTCAAGTGCACACGTGCTGACGGTGGTGCTTACACCATTACTCTGGAGAACAGTCTGGGAACTGCCACTGGAACCATCAATGTCAAAGTCATCGGTAAAGTGATTTGTATAATGATGCTTAGGACATATAACATTGATAAAGTGCCATTCAACTCATGCAGTTCAGTGGTGGTGTCTTTCTGTGAACCAGATTTAAGGTTTCCCACCAACAATTTAGATCAAACCTTCTTCTAAAAGTTGTTATGCAGACTCCCTATTGGTACCATTTCTTTTTTTTTATCCTGAAACAGGCTTCAGTCATCTTCTGAAACAGTTTTGCTTCCTTCCTGAACCTTGCAGGACTCCCTGGTGAGTGTAAAAACATCACCCCCAGTGACATTACCAAGAAGAGCTGCCAAATCAGTTGGGAAGCCCCAGAGGATGATGGCGGCACCCCCATTGTCAGCTATACCCTGGAGCGTCGTGAAGCATCCCAAAAGACCTACATGCCTGTCATGTCGGGAGAGAATGTCCTGACGTATACTGTCAAAGAGCTCTTTGTCAACTGTGAGTACTACTTCAGGGTGAAAGCTGTCAACAAGGTCGGAGCAGGAGAATATCTGGAGTTACGCAACCCAGTCATTACAGAAGAAATCAAACGTAAGTTTCATGTTCGACAGTTAAAAAAGAGGATATATCTGTTTTAGTGCTTTGAGCGTGTCAGCATGCTGACATCAGCATTTTTGAGTCTGGTCATATTCTGTAAACCACATAAATACTTTCAAGGCTATACTGTAAGTAAAACGAACATTGAAATGGACCCTCATAAATAACCCCTTAGTACAAAAATGAGAACTTTTTTTATTTGGGAATCAGGTGACTCTGTCAGTGTTGTCCTGATATGTGGTCCATTCAGATTACGTGTATCCTCCTAATCCTGTTGATAAAACATGGTGTATACACAACTGGGACATCTTAAATGTGGTTCTGGCACAGGAGTTATCTCAGACATTCACTCATTTGCTAATATCGATTGCACAGAGAAACCAGACCCACCCATTCAGGTGGAAGGTCATGACCCGACATCCAAGTCCATCACAGTCACCTGGAAGGCTCCAGACTATGATGGTGGCTGTCCCATCCAGGGCTACGTCATAGAGAAGATTGAGAAGGACGGCGATCGCTACGAGAGGGTCACTCCAAACCTGGTCCCTGGCTTCTCCTACGTAGTGACGGGCCTGAAGGAGGACATGGAGTACCAGTTCAGGGTCCGAGCTGAGAATGCTGCCGGAGTCAGCGAGCCGTCACGAAGCTCACAGCTTATCAAGGCTGCAGATCCCGTTGGTATGTGAAATGCTGTAACATCAGTAATTGACACAAGGCAAATATGCACTTTTGTCAAAACTTTTTTTTAAAAAACATTCATTTGTTTGCAGAAAAACCAAAGGTCACCCTGCATGCCCGTGTGCAGTCCGGCCTGTGCGTCAAGAAAGGTGATGAAATCTGCATTGATGCCTACATCTCTGGCTCCCCATATCCCAAAGTCACCTGGCTGAGGAATGATGAGGATGTCACCAAAGAGCCCACCAAGAAGATCGTTCCTGTTGTCAAGAAGAAGAAGAAGACGAAAGCCAAGGTTTGTGACTTCACTGAGACGTATGAAAGTTTCACGTACTAGTTCTCAAACATTTTACCTGGTAAAATAAAGGTAAAAAAATAAAAAATTTCCATGTCTCTCTAATTTCCTGCTACAGGTTCCAGAACCAGAGGTAGAATTTGTGACTCCCCTGCGTGAGCGTCTAGGTATAGACCAGACCAAGAAGGGCCAAACTGCACTGATGATCCGTGATGCTGTCAGAGTTGACCATGGCACCTTCACTATCAAGGTGGAAAACACTCATGGTGTTGCCACTGCTTCCTGCATCGTCAACGTCCAGGGTAAGAAAGAAGTTTACCCATCAGCCTGGAGGACACTCTGGATCATATTTAATAAGTATTAGTAGACTTACACACTAGAAAGCATCTTTCAGCTGCTCCCTTATTTGTCACCACAGCAGATGGAGCCACATATTTAATTTAACGTTTCTACACTGAGATACCTTTTCAACACCACCCTCCTTGGGATTTGTGTCTCCTTCTAGTCTTGAACCACAGATTCAGTTCATTTCCATTTGGTTATTTATATATATATATATACCGATTTCAGAACTCAGGCACATTATATTTGTAAGGTAAGGACCCCGCAATATTAGAGGGGAAAGCCCTAACAGTCAGATGGAGTCTTTTGCATATTAGGCAAATATGTTAACCGCTATAGAGAGTTCCACATTTGTTAATATTTAAATGCTGTTGAAACTAAACATTGGCTTGGCTCTCATCTTGCAGACAAACCTGGTGCCCCAATCAACTTCACCTTTGATGAGATCAGGAACACGTCGGTCATCTGTAACTGGGAGCCTCCTGAGGATGATGGTGGCAGTGAGATCCTAAACTACATTCTGGAGAAGAAGGACAACAAGAATGAGGAGATTGGCTGGATCACCGTCGCCTCCACCCTGAAGGGCACCAGCTGCCCCGTCACCAAGCTCATTGAAGGAAAGGAGTACATCTTCAAAGTCACTGCTGAAAACAAGTATGGCTGTGGTGCACCGTGCATCTCCGAGCCACTTGTCGCCAAGAACCAATTCAGTGAGTAAAATGATCAAAGTAATAAAATATGTTTAAAAGTCCTGCCGGGGTCAGAGCAGGAACTGAATGGCTTCCAGATGATTCTGCAAAACCCCAATTTCTACTTAATAATCAGATGTAAGAAACACAAACATAATTACAGCTTCTTTCTTATCAGACGTAATCTAACACTAGCATTAATGGATTTTGGATTAAAAAAACTTAAAATTACACAAATTCTTTCAAACTGATGCATTATGTTTATGATGTATATGAATTTGGATGCAGAGCCATTCTTAGTTTCTATTTATTTAAAATATGTCACATATGAGAATAAGCATTCATACAGTATATTTAAAAAATCAATCTGTAATTGAAAGCCTGTTTGTAAACGTTTTTACTTTTAATTAATTCAGTTCTGTGCTTTCAATGATCCGTAACTTTTAAATATTTTACATTAAACATTTTTTAAAAACTAAAAGTTAAATTTATCCCTAATATATTTCAGTACTCATTAATTCAGCTTTAAATTATTATTTTTTATTTGTTTTGTAAACTATGGAATCCACTCAGTTCTATCGCAAAATGGAAGCAACTTAACATTACTGGCATTACTGAAAGTTTATGTATCAACACAGGAGCAGTTATTTAATTTATAGAACCAGCAAAATACAAAAACTATACGTTTGACTCTTTGGCTCCACCTTATGGTCATATTGTGAACGACACAGTGGAGGGGTGACACTGAATCTCTTTCTCGTGTTCTTCAGATGTATAAAGACTGTTGGATGTGAGGTCACCCTGGTTCTCCTCTGTCCTCAGGTCCTCCTGATGCTCCCAACACTCCCAGAGTCCACGAGGTGAGAGCAAGCACCACCCACATCTCCTGGCATGAACCAAAGGACAACGGAAGCCCGATCCTTGGCTACTGGATTGAGAGGAAGGAGGTAAACAGCAAACACTGGACCAGAGTCAACCGAGCCCTCATCAACTCTCTCGAGGTGAAGGTGACTGGCCTGATGGAGGGCCTGACCTACATCTTCAGAGTGTGTGCCGAAAACCTGGCCGGCCCCGGGCCCTTCAGTGAGCCGAGCGATCGCATCGTCGCCATGGATGCAATCCGTAAGTTTTTATCTACATGCAGCAGCAAAAGTGTTCAAAAAAGAGGGCAAGCCATTTCTTTAACTGTAGCATCAGTTTTTGTGGTTTGATCTGTTTCTTTCAGTCACTCATCATACGTCAGCGACACTAAGGAAAGACATATTCCAACAGATTAAATGAGTAATGTTAACACATCCTCACAGCTGTCTGCCAAGTTGGCCTGTATTAAACCCAGACCATAAGCATCTTATTTTAGCCCATTTAATTAGCAAAATGATTTACTAATACACATCCCTCTTCATCATAACTAGATGTTCAGTAAAATAGAGTATGTGCTGCTGAAGGCAGGAATTTCATGGTGTAACAGTACAGACAAAAGTGCAGCCAAACATCCTTCCACTGAATTAAGTTTACATCCCTCCTCACCCCCCAGTGCCTCCTGGTCCACCCATTCCTTGGATCGTGGACACCGGAAAGGACAGCGTTGTTGTGGCCTGGAAGCCCCCACTGTTCAATGGTGGCGGAGACATCCTGGGATACCATGTTGAGAAGGTATAAAAAAATCAGTACAGTAACCTCACTGAGTTACAGTTTTAAGAGTAAAGACAGCTGTGGGTCTTTTCTCGGGTATGGACCTGTAGGTTGTGAAACTCTTGTGATTTTGCTCCAGGTTCTGATGGGAGAAAAAGACTGGACCCGCAGCACAGAGTTCAGGTGTAAAGAGCTGACGTACACTGTGACAGGCCTCACTGAGGGAGCTGATTATTACATCCGGGTCGTTGCAGTCAACGATGCAGGCCCAGGAGCTCCTGGTGTTACTGAACCTGTCACTGTCAAAGAGCCCCAAGGTACCAACAGCTGTATTCCAGGGCTACGACACACTTTTACCTGTGCATGTTTAATCTGGGACTGTGTTTATAACTGCCTCAAAAAGCAGATTTTCTCCTGGTTCTGATTAACTGCGTGTGTCATGCAGAATCTCCTGCTGTGGATTTTGATGGCTCTGTGAAGAATGGCGTCATGATTAAGGCTGGCGAGCCTTTGAGGCTTCCTGCTGTGGTAACTGGTCGTCCCCAGCCAGAGGTCAAATGGACCAAAGATGGGGCTGAAATGGACAAAGAGAGGATGATTGTAGAGACTGTGGGCAAGAACAGCACACTGTTCATCAAGACGACTGTGAGGGCGGATCACGGAAAGTACCAGATCACTGGCACCAACAACAGTGGGAGCAAAACTGCTGAGACCAGAGTGGATGTTATGGGTTAGTGTCACATAAATTCAAATAATTACATTAGGATTAAAAAAACAGCTGATCGATTAGAAACTGCTCAGTTCTGAGCTCACATCACATTCAGTGTGTTTTTCTTTTGCAATGCTTGTTTTGGTTTTTAAAAGTAAAGACTGACTTCAGATCAGATTTGGCTGTTGAAACATGAATGATGTGATGACCACACTGGTCTGTGTTCCTGTAGACGTCCCCGGGCCGGTGGTTGACCTAAAGGCAGTTACGGTGACCAAGAAGAACATCGTTCTCACCTGGTCTGACCCCGTGGATAACGGTGGCAGTGATATCATTGGCTATGAGGTGCTGAGGAAGGATGTCAATAAGAAGCTATTCCGCCAGCCCATTGAGACTGCATCCTGCAAGTGCGATGTGCAAGGCCTGCTGGCTGGTGAGGAGTATGACTTCAGAGTGATTGCCAGGAACAAGTACGGTGATGGACTTCCATCAGACCTGGGTCCCATCTTGGCTGAGGATCCCAAAGGTAAACTAATAAGCTAATAACAGCACAGAGTCATCTCTGTGCTGTTATTAGCTGGCATTTTATGGCATATACCAAGCGTGAGGATTTAGTGGCCTGAGGAACTAATGGTTCAGCGGTGACTAAATTCTTTCAAAATGTTGCAGGTACTCCATCTGCCCCAGAGAAGCTGCACTACACCGACAGAAGCAAAAGCACCATCACTCTGGCCTGGCTGCTGCCTCGCACTGACGGTGGCAGCCCCATCAGAGGATACTATGTGGAGAAGATGAGGTCTGACAGCACTGAGTTTGAAGTGGCCAACCGCAAGATCTTCACTGAGTGCTGTGGAACCATCGAGAACCTGTCAGAGGGCCAGGAATACGACTTCCGTGTCAAAGCCGTGAACGAGGTCGGAGAAGGAGAGCCATCCAAACCGATCACTGCCACGATCCAGGATGATGAAAGTATGTTGAGGTCTTAATGTTAAGATGATACTTTGCTTTTGTCAGGCTGATAAAGATTTTGACACAGATTTCTTAATTTTGCCGGCCAAAGTCGCTCCTAGTATTACAATCCTGAAGTTCTTCAAGAGCAATGCCATCATCGTGAAGAAGGGCGCAGCCATCGACATCCCAGCAGAGGTGAGGGGACTCCCTCTGCCGACACTCCAGTGGATGAAAGATGACGTGGTGATCGAGAAACCTGATGATAAGATGACGATGGAGACTGAGGAGGTCAGAGCGAGTTTTAACTTTTATGGTATATTTTCTCTGCGGAGCTATTAGTTACACAATAAAGGTCGCAGGTGTTTATAGGACTGCATTTGGGACTTACGGTTGTCCCTCGCTATATAGCGGTTCGCTCATTGCGGCTTCACTGTATCGCGTTTATCTTTTTTAATTGTATCTAATTCTGAATTGGGAATTTTTCGCTATATCACAAATATCATATATAGCTATTTATATAACTCCTCATACCTATCTTCATCACCGGGATGAAGAGATGAGTTGCACCTACGCCTTTAGCGGAAACAGAAGTTATGGCCGAGGGTGAAGATACTGCACCACCTGATGAAGTGGTGGTTTCAGAAGAGCTGTAATGCTCTTCTGGACTGTGCAGTACTGTACATTCAACTCATCTTCATCACCTTCATCGCCATCAGTACCACACAGCTACATAATTCATCATCTTCATCATTCACGTTGTAGTAAGAGAGTGGGAAAGGTTTATGAAGCCTTAAAATATATATAAATAATAAAATAAATATAGCACAGCTACTTCGAGGATTTTCACCTATCACGGGGGTCTCTGGAATGTAACCTCTGACCCCTACCACTTTGGATTGTAGGAATAGTTAAAACCTCAACAAATTAAATTGCTCTATGTTCAGGTGAATCGGACAACCATGAGGACGAAGATTGACATTCCAGAAACCGTCAGGCCAGACAAAGGAAACTACAAGCTGGTGGCTGAAAACTGCTACGGGAAAGCTCAGCAGATCATCAAAGTTGAGATCCTGGGTAAGAACTAAAATCTGCAGGTCAGGTTTTGTTTCTGTAATTTTAATGGCTGATATCTAATATCTGTGATCCACATTAAAAATGAAGTATTTAAAAATCTTTTTTCATTAATTTAACTCTTCGTTTTCAGACCGTCCTCTTCCTCCAAGGAACGTTGTGGTCTCAGACATTAAAGCAGACTCATGCTACCTGACCTGGGACGCCCCAGAGGACAATGGAGGAAGTGAGATTAGTAACTACATTGTTGAGTGCAGAGATGCAAGCAAGAAAAAGTCAGACTTTGATGTTCTGACCATCAACCTCATTGACAGGAGATACGGGGTAAGACAGAAACTTCGCTCTGAGCCTTTGAATCATGCTCATAAAAAATGTTTCCAGGAACTAAATTTCTGTGTTTAGATTTAATTCTTATCAAAATCACAGACTACTCTTACAGTCATTCTTTCTTTAATCATTTCAAAAACCAAGTGTATAATGAATGTCCTGCTTCAGGTGTACAAGCTGGACTTGAATGGTACCTACCAGTTCAGGATCAAAGCTGAAAACAAGTATGGCGTCAGTGATGGCTGTGAATCAGAGAAAGTCCAACTGAGGGATCCATTTGGCCTTCCTGGACCTCCTCGTAATCCAAAAATTATTGCTGCTACAGCGACCACAATGACTGTGACTTGGGATCCTCCTCTGGACAATGGTGGTTCCACCATCCAGGGCTATTGGCTGGAGAAGAGGGAACGTGGTGCTGTGTACTGGGGTCGCATCAACCGAGCTCCGGTCACCAAACCGGCAGTGAAGGGCCTGCAGTACACTGTGCTGAAGCTCATACCAGGAACAGAGTACCAGTTCAGGATTGCAGCCTGTAACGCTGCAGGTATTGGACCGCACAGCGAGGCCACAGAGTGCCGCTTCGCTGTGGAGCCATGCAGTAAGTGACCTCCAGACCA
Source organism: Pterophyllum scalare (assembly GCA_024447675.2). Lineage (NCBI taxonomy): Eukaryota > Metazoa > Chordata > Actinopteri > Cichliformes > Cichlidae > Pterophyllum > Pterophyllum scalare. Next base: position 171,864 of record JAMQGT020013886.1, read on the forward strand.
GCCCTGCTAATCTGGGATTATTGTAACAGTTATATGTTTAAAGCTAACATATTTTAACATTTAATACACTTTATTATGTTTAAGTTACCTTTGCCAGATGATCGCTCTCTTTTCTGAACTGTAATTTAGATGATTTTATATGAGTAAACTAAATATTGCAGAGTAAAATGCAGGAGGTGCCATGTGGTTTATAATACTGAGAGAAAGGCAGACACCTCCCACAGCTGTCTGTGAAACTAGGCAACTCACGTGTAGATGGAGAGCCTGACCCCCCGCCTCCCCTTCCCTCTTTAGACCCCCCGAGCATACCTGGAACCCCTGAGGTTAAAGACAAGACCAAGAACAGCATCACTTTAACCTGGAGCCCACCCGACAAAGATGGCGGGACCCCAATTAAGGGTTACATAATTGAGGTTCACGAGGAGGGTTCCCCTGATTGGAGGAGGGTGAATCCTGCAGATAAGCTCCACCCCTCCACTGAAATCACCATCCCTGACCTGAAGGAGGGCAAAAAGTGCAAGTTCAAGATTTACGCCGTGAACGCAGCTGGTAACTCAGAGCCTGCGAGGACTGGTGACATCCTGGTTCAGGACATCCTGAGTAAGAGATACAAAGACAAACAATAACCTTTCTTTATTACAGACCTTTATATAATATATATGTTTTTTCTCCAGTTGAGCCAACTGTGACTCTGGGTGTGAGCGCTCCCGACCTGCTGAACTGCAGAGCAGGAACCACTACTACAGATTCCTGCCACCATCACCGGCCGACCCATCCCCAAAGTCACATGGACTTTCGATGGAACGGCTGAGACTGAGAAAAAGAACGATTTGCACACTCTGCCCATTGACTCAGAGGTCAGACTTCCATATTTTCTGTCCAAATTATATTTTGAAACATATCTAGTATGATTCATCTAAAGCACGAGTCCAATCCAAGAGGTTAAAAGATTTTGCAGCCTTAATGATGTTGCGAGACAACAAATAATCCAGAATCAGTTCTTGGTTTGTAAGTTGGCACCAGATGTTTTAAGGACTGGGTGAATTCTTTTCTTAGATACACTCCACCGACACGACCTCACTGATTGTGATCCCAGACTGCAAACTGAACCACAGTGGCAGATACATCATCAACGCAGAGAGCCCTGCGGGACACAAAGTGGTCAAAGTCAGAGTCAACGTTCTCGGTAAGGCTTTCAGACAGAGACATTTTTATCGTGTATGTTCAGTGTGAATGGTAAAGAGCAGGGTCGCATACATCTGGTGATGTGCTACAAAGTGTTTCACGATTGTAAGTAAATATGCAAATTAAAATAGGATGATAATTAAAACATGTCAGATTAGCACTTTAGAACACAGTCTCCTCATCATTAATTTATGGTTTGCGGGTCCGCAGACCTGCCCGGACCTCCTAGAGACCTGAAAGTGAGCGATGTGACAAGGGGAACCTGCAGACTCACCTGGAAACCTCCAGAGTGTGACGGAGGAGAGAGGGTTAAGAGCTACTACATTGAAAAGAAGACAGCAGAGGGCAAAGCATGGACCAAGGTACAAGAATAACACGCTTTAAGCTGAACACTCTAAAGTAACACATTGGTTTGCTCACATATATTTGGTGCTGATCTTGTTCTGCCAGGTAAACCCAGCCTGTGCTGCTCAGTCTTTGGTGGTTCCAGATCTGAATGAAGGCCAGGAGTACCTTTTCCGTATCCGTGCTGAGAATCGCTTTGGGTTTGGCCCCTACATTGCCAGCATTCAAAGAACCAGAGCCAGAGATCCAATCCGTATGTGTGACTGCTTATTCATTATCTGCTCTGTTGGTTCCTGCTGCTTTTAACTGCTGTGGCTCATCTGTGCAGACACTTATTAAAGTTTCCATGTCATACACAAAATCCTTCAGTATGACATGATACTTGCTACAGTTTTTACACAATCTACAATATATATTAAACTAACATAAACTAAGCATGTTATCTTAGCAGGAAAGACACTGATTAGAGGCACATCTGTTCTGATTTGATATTGTGATGTTCAGCATATATGCAGATGATACTGTTATATATATATATACAAAAATAAAAGTGCAGGCTTCACAGCAGTCTGACCTTAACAAATATCTAACAACATTTTGCTGAATAAAGGAAAATACCTGTGCAGAAATCTGTAATTTACATTTGAGTTTACAGACTCGAAATTCAATTTTAACCCAAACTCCAGTTGTATAACACAATTATATTTTTACATACAGTTGGAAACAAGATCATAAATCTCAAAGAATTATGTCACAAAAGAAAACATTATTTTGTGAATATGACAAAATCATGAGAAAAATGAATTCATCAGCATGAGCAGTACCCTCAATGAAACACATCACGGCCTGTTTGTGATCTTTGATCTGTTACAGATCCTCCCGATCCTCCAACAAGGTTGAAGATCCAGAACGTTAGGAAAGGCACGGTAACTCTGACCTGGAAGGCTCCAAAGAATGATGGCGGTTCACCTGTAACCCACTACAGTGTTGATCTGCTTTGCTGGGATAGCAGTGGCCAGAAGGAGTCCTGGAGGAGGTAAAACTTCACCTGTGTCTCTATTTAGTTTCTAATGGGATTCAACATGAGAACATGTGTTCTTGACTTATTCTATTCATCTTTCTGACCACAAAACCTGAATCAGTCTGGAAGAAAGAGCGTAAATCAGTCACTCATCGTTACCTTTTTGTTGTGCTGCCTTTGGGTGTTAGCTCCAGTTAAACTGTCTGTGCTGCATCCAGGTGTAACAGGAGAGATGTGGACACCACAAGCTTCAAAGTGGAGGACCTTACAGAGGGAGATGAGTATGAGTTCAGGGTGGTGGCTTACAATGAAGTTGGAGCCAGCCGACCTTCATCTACTGCTGGACCCATCGTCATCCAGGACCAGACCTGTAAGAGGACTTTAATGAAACAGGCAGTGATGCAGTCACAACATCAGAAAGAGTTCTGAGGCTAAAAGTCAGGATGTTTAACTCTGATGTTCATGTTGTACCAGTTCATGTCAGGCCTCCTTATATTGCTGCTTAAAAGCCTGACAGTGTAAGGTTCACCTCTGCACATATGCACAGTATATGCTGTGTGATAATAACACACTTTAAGGAAATGTAAAGCAAATTGCAGCATTTCCCCTTTAAAAATGGCCCAGTACACTTACATTGCCCATCCGTCCATCCACAGTTCACAAGAATCACAACTCCTGCAGTATTGGTTACATTTTACATTTTCACACAGTGATCACCCAAAATCTGCTCAAGGCCACAGCTGTCATTTAATGAGCACTAACTTATGAACTGTGTTTGATCGTGAGCCAAATGAGTGGCTACATCATGCTCTGCTTTTAAATTCGGCACAGGTAGAACCAGGGGTGAAAGTAGTTTTAAATTCTTGCCGGTACTATGACAAAAACCATGTATATCAGTGACGTATGGTGAGGTTTGTGACGGTGAGGCACTGACTCATCTGGAGTCAAATGTTCACATATATGAACCCAAAATAGAAGCTTATATTTTAATTTTAATTATGGTAATGATTATTTATGCTTTAATCAACTCCATGCTGTTCAACAATGATGGCAAGAAAAAAAAATATTTAATGTAAGGTCAAACTATTTATTTGGGGGGGGGGTTCTCTTTTAAATTAATTAAAAAAAAACATTTATTATCTTACCTTTATTTGAAGATGAAGTCCATGCGCCTATCCTGCTGCTGGGGCAGCACTGTTGCAGCACTGCCCCCTATCGGTGCGGCACGGTACTTCCTGCCTCCCCCTGTGTATTTTCAATTCAATTCAATTCAATTCAATTTTATTTATATAGCGCCAAATCACAACAAACAGTCGCCTCAACCGTGCATTTATGACTGATTCCAAAGAATAAACATGTCACACACATTCATTCAGTATATTAGACAGACTGTGGAACATCAGCATGTGTAGCACATATGTAATCAAACATGTATATTGGGGATATAAAAAGAGACAGCAGTGGGCATGCGCCATCCACCTGCTTCATTTATTGTATGTGACACAGCGCCACCAGAGGTGAGCCACAGTACTGCACTGCCTCAGCCCACATTTCTTAAAATGTGTTTGACCAGGCAATGCATAAATTCCACGATTTTGACCATTAAAGTGTTGAAATAATTCAGAAAACAGTTTTATAGAACAGTCAAATGTGGTCAAATGTATTTTCTCTTATCATTGTTAGTATTTCACTTGTCATGATGACAGGTGAGGCAGCCCTGCTATATATATATATATATATATTTTTTTTTTTTACTTTGCTGTTGCCTACCAGTATAAGGCAGAAATTAGAAGCACTTGACAATGTGGAATATATTTTTTCAGTTGTTAAGGAACTGGGATGTTTGCACACACTGTACACTTAACACAACTGATGACCACCTCAATGCATTCTGCCTCTGTCCACCAATACAAAACTTCTGGAAAGAAATAATCCCCAAACTTTCTCAAACCCCTGTGTTTTAGAGGTGAATGCGCTGTCGTGTAGCATAATTGAAATCTCTGTCAATAAGTAGTGTTTTGGAGCTGTGCTGTGTTGTTGAAATTGAGCAGAATAACATGAAATACAATTAGTTAATCTCTCTTTGCTTTTAATTGGGATATTTTGTATCAAGCAGACAGACGTTAACCTGTTAACTGGCTGCACCAAAATCACCTGAAAAAACTACGTGATGCCCTCTGGTTATTATTGGCTCTGGAAAACTCATTTTGTAGCCTGTTATCTGGCGATGTCCAGTGCCTTTTATATGGCAGTCTAGACCCTCCCACTTTGATTGACACCTCATTTGGCCAATCATGTTAAGAAATGGATTTTCCAGAGCCAATAAAAACCAGAGGGTGTCACAAAGCTTTTTCAGGTGATTTTGTTAAGGCCAGTTACATGATTGGCAAAATGACGTGTCAGTCAAAATGGGAGGGTCTAGCCTGCCATATAAAATGCACTACATAAGTCTCGTGGACATGTTAGGTCAACAGACTAAACATAGCTGGCCGTTGACAAAAGCCTCAAGCTAGAGAATTGAGGCTTCAGCATAGCACCATCAGTTCAGAAACAATTTGAAATGAGAAAAAAAAAGATCCTTATTAACTTATTAAGTCCTGTCTTAGACTGCTTATTGCTAGCGGATCTATTCTGACCCAAAGTGCAGCCGTGACTGGTTCTGAATGACGGCTTTACAGCAGACAGCTCCTCCCCCTCTTCCAGGTACTGCGTACTGGCGCAGAATCTTTTAGTACGCAGTACCGGACCGTACCGGCTTACTGTCACCGCTGGGTAGAACTGAAGTCAGTATGTAGTGACTGTAATTAACTTATAGCCTGACATAACAAATACAATTAAAAAACAAGTAACTGTGTTATTTTTTAATTTGTCCTGCAGGTGCTCCATCCATCAAGCTGGAGGAGTTCATGGAGGAGGAGCAGGGCTCCGACATTAGCATTGTGGCCAAAATCCGTGGCTGTCCGTTCCCCACACTCACCTGGTACAAGGCTCCGCCCCACAAGTCTGACGATAAGGTGGAGGTTCAATATGACGAGCACATAAACAAGATTGTATCGGATGACAGCTGCACGCTGCTCATCCAGCAGGGCAAACGTCCCGACACTGGCCTGTACACACTGGTAGCTTCTAACAGCCTCGGCAAGACCTCCAAGGAGATGAGGCTCAATGTGCTAGGTACAAACACACAAACACACTGCAAGGATTCCTACAGACTCAAATAAAGTCAGATTTATTTCAAGCAAGACGTGTATGTTAAAGTTTTGGGTTGTTCCAAAAAAATTGTTTGGTTAACAGTGTTTCTACTGTGATCAGTTTATCTATGAAGCAACTGTATTAAGTACACAGATTTAATGTCTAAAATAGCCAATACTCACACAAAAGTCAAATTTTTATTTTGTTTTATATTGTCGTTATCCAATCCGTCCATCCGGGCATCCATCCGTGAGGTTTTAGACTTCTGTAGACTCCAAAACCATCAGGTGCTGAGCCATGAGAATTGGCATATATGTTCTTTACTCTTCAAAGATGTGCAGCATGATATTCATATTCCTGGATGTTTAGTACCTTTGTACACTTTGGCTGTTTTTAAGTGGAGTGTAAACAATATGGAGGATTTCAGGCTGCTAACGTTATGATAATATATGTTAATGATATGCAGCCTCTTTCTCATACCTGACTGGCTTAGCCTAATCATGTGATCATATTGTGCTGTGTGGTTGGCTATACGTACTTGGCTATTATCGACTGAAATGGAGAAAGTGGGGATTCCCCATATTTATCAGCTGACCTCGGTCCCTGAACAGCTGGCAGTAGCTGATAGTGAGAACCTTCCAGGTAAAGAGCCGGTCTTTTTATAGGAGCATCAGTTCTAGGCTGCAGCCTGATTGATTAGCCTGTGATGCCAACTTCTGATTGGCTGAGCATCGTCTAACATGTTGGTCAAGGATGACCCACGGCCATAAATAGTACAGACTATGACTCATCCAGGGGTCAAAGTTTAGGGCAAGGCCTCCAAATTAGGGCAGAAGGTAATCAGATGCCTCCTGAAGGGTCTCTGTTATGAAATATGGCTGTAATGTTATCCTGACTTCTACATTTATTTCATATTTCCATTAATGGTGGGAGGATATCCCCATAGGTGACTGGTCTTGTATTTTTAACTTTAAATATTAATTCTGATAACAGTCAATGTGGTGTTGGTATCTGAGATGAGGTGGCAAGCCCCTGATGTAAAAAAGATTGGGGCAAATAATAATCTGTTAAAAATTCTTGTTTATCCTGTCGCTAAAGAAATCTTTGCTCTTTTAAGTATCATAAAAAGGTTGCTTAAACAGGCCTGTGCAGTACTTCTATAAATTACTGGGATTACAGTCATCATTTACCAGAACAGTTTCCACAACATTTCTTTAGTCATGATTTTTCTGTGCCTGCAGGTCGTCCTGGTCCTCCCTCTGCTCCCATTAAGTTTGAAGAGATCGGAGCTGAGAAGATCACCCTCTCCTGGCTGCCACCGAAAGACGACGGTGGCTCCAAAGTCACAAACTACGTCATCTGGAGACGGGTGGCCAACAGAAAGACTTGGGTGCCTGTCACCAATGAGCCAAAAGAGCGGATCTGGACAGTGGAGAACCTGATGGAGGGACATGAGTACGTGTTCCGCATCATGGCACAGAACAAGTATGGGGTCGGAGAACCGCTGGACAGCGAGCCCGAGGTGGCCCGAAATTGCTACAGTGAGTTTTACCGTTTACTCAGCAGGAAACAAAGCTATGAAAAACCGTTATTGTATCAATTTAAAGTAAGTCAAGTTCATATGTAGTATTAATAAGAATTTAATATTTATTAATTAATAATAATAATTTTCACAGCTTCTGCTAAAAAAAAAACAGAACGGTTTTTTAATAAAGCTCAGAAAAAATATCTAACAGAAATAAATCTTATAGTCATTCTTGTCCAATGATAGTGTTAAAAATGGGAGATGGTAATTTTAAGAAGTCATATGAAACAATGGAATAGCTCTTTAACTATCAAATCAAATGTTATTTAAAAGTGAGAGTAAGGATTCCGAAAGTAAAAGACAGAGAAATGTGACCTGCTTCAGGTCTCTGGCTAGAAGTAAACCAATAATGCTGTGGTTATATGAACATAAGTATTTTAATCTTCTACCGTTTGACACTCTGTGCTCCTGCAGCTGTCCCTGGTCAGGTTGAGAAACCGACAGTTACCAGCATAACCATGGACTCCATGACCGTTAACTGGGAGGAACCCGAGGACGACGGAGGCTCGCCAATCACTGGCTACTGGCTGGAGCGCAAAGAGACAACTGGCAAACGCTGGACCCGTGTCACTCGTGACCCAATCCGTCCCATGGGCCTAGGCGAGACGTTCGTGGTGAGCGGACTCATTGAGGGATCCCAGTATCTGTTCAGAGTCTCTGCCATCAATGCCGCAGGGCCCGGACTTGCCAGCCCTCCCACAGACCCCATCTTTGCCAGAGATCCTATCTGTAAGAGTTACACTCTGAATTCACAATAACTCACATAAGTTTTAAATACACAATGTTAACCATCGCTCTGTCTCTTCCTGTAGCCCCGCCCTCTCCTCCAACCCCAAAGGTTTCTGACTGGACAAAGTCTACAGTGGACCTGGAGTGGATCCCCCCTCTAAAGGATGGAGGCTCCAAGATCCTTGGCTATTGGGTAGAGCACAAAGAGGAGGGCACTGAAGCCTGGGTCAAGGTAAAACTATCCTACAAAACAAAAGTCAGATAACTTTAATGTTCACTGACTGGCGCATCTGTGATGAGCACAAACTTAGGACTGTGGCTAGCAGAAGCCAAATAACGTCATGAGGTTGTATCCCCACCTGACCTTAATAAACTGTACCTTCTTAGCAAGCACGAAGCCTTAGTGTTCTAATCGAACCTACCATTTAAAGATTGATCTTTCTATTGATCCAGTCCATGTTTGTGTTTATCAGGCCAAGGACACTGAAATCCGTGGCACCCGGCTTGTGATCACTGGTCTGAAGACTGGTGGTCAGTACAGGTTCAGAGTGATTGCCTTCAATGCTGCCGGTAACAGTGAGCCAGGAGAAGTCCCAGAGGTGCTTGAGGTCAATGACAGAATTGGTAAGTTGGTCTGCTAACCTCAGCCAAAATTCTCCCAGCAATTACCTTAAATAACAATACTGAGTCCTTTTGAAATAGACTATTGAGTTTCTTCTTTCCAGTTGCACCTGAGGTTGATTTGGATGCCTCTGTGAAGGAGAGAATGGTGGTCCATGCTGGTGGTGTGATCCGAATCATCGCCTATGTGTCAGGCCAGCCAACGCCTGAAGTCACCTGGAGCAGAGATGGAGCTGCACTGCCTCCTGAGGCTAAAGTGGAGACGACAGCCATCAGCTCATCTCTTGTTATCAAACCTTGCATCAGAAAACACCTTGGTGTGTACATCTTGACTGTCAAAAATGCTGGAGGAGAGAAGACAAAGAAAGTCACGGTGGAAGTTCTGGGTAAGATGCTGTTTTTACAAAAACAGAATTGTTGAGCATTTAAAACCCACAAAAATCATATTTAATTTTATTAAATTAAATCTGGTTGTGTCCTTCTCAGATGTCCCTGGGCCAGTAGGCATCCCCTTAGTTGCAGAGAACCTAAGCAGTGACTCCTGCAAGATCAACTGGTTCTTCCCCGAGAACGATGGTGGTTCACCCATAAGCAACTTCATTATTGAGAAACGTGAGGCAGAGCGCAAGTCCTGGACCTCACTGTCCTACACCGCCAGCAGACAAAACGCTGTGGCTCATGATCTCACGCCTGGAAAGGGCTACTTCTTCAGAGTGGCTGCAGAGAACGCCATTGGTATTGGACCCTTCGTGGAGACTGCAGCAGAACTTGTCATCAGGGAACCAATCAGTGAGTTGAATTAAACATGGTGACCACTCGACTCTGGAGGTCTGAAAGTTGATATTAAGTAATGAAGTAACAAAGGTCATTGGATACACCCTAGATTAGAAATCTAAAAGCCGTTAATCACTGAGTTCCTGTCTTCAGATGCTAAGAATGTTTGTGTGTTCATTTCTTTTAGGTGTACCAGACCGTCCAGAGGAGCTGGAGGTCACCAAGGTCACCAAAGATTTGATCAGCATCACCTGGAAGACACCAAAGTATGACGGAGGCTCAGAGATCATCATGTACATCCTGGAGGCACGCATGATTGGCAAAGACAAATTCACTAGACTGACAAAGGAGATGCTGATGGACATGAAATACACCTATGATGGCCTGAGGGAGGGTGACACCTATGAATTCAGGGTCATTGCTGTCAATGAGGTCGGTCCCAGCAAACCATCTCTCTGCACCAAACCAATCACCTGCAAGGATGAGCTGGGTGAGCTGCTTTCCATTATTGAATTAGCTTCTTTATGGGCTGTGACAAGGGTTCAATTAAACATACCAGTATCATTAGTGAAAAATAAGAATAAAATAGAGAAAATTCATCAAAGAACAGTCATGGTGAAAACAAAGTTCACCCTCTTTTAATTCTAAGATTTTACATATCCGGGCATAATAAAAATCATTTAGTGCTTACCAGGTCTTAGCACTAGGTAAATACAACCTGAGATGAACAGTAGACATAAAATCCAATGTGTCAATAGTAAGTCAAAATGCAGAGTTAGTTTTTATTAAACAAATAATGACACAGTATAATATGTCGTGTTTTCTTCATCTGAGTATCTCTTTACCTAATTTTTAGACCTTCTAAGGACCAGGTGATTTTTATTATGTCATCATTCATAAAACCTTAGACTGGAACAAGGGAGTGCTTTCCCTTGTACTATGACAGCATACCCCAATTACATTCATTATTATTCAAAGTAGTGACAATTTGTTGTCAATATCATACGGATTGCAGAATATTCATTAGAGAAAGTGCCAACAAGAAAGAAAAATAAACATTTATTTTGAATTAAATGAGAGAATCTTTATTTACCAGAGTCTACTGGTGTCTCTTGGCTTATTTCTTACTCCCAATCAGACAAAATAGTAAAAATAGAAACACCAAGAGCATCCTAAGTGTCTTACATAATCTGACATTGTTTTTACAGAGCCTCCTACCATTGAGCTGGACTTCCGAGATAAGATCATCATCCGTGTGGGAGAGAGCTGCCTGCTGCAGGGCCGCTACACTGGCAAACCTCCTCCTTCCATCACGTGGTATCGTGATGACAAGGAGCTTAAAGCCGACAAACACATCATGTTCAAGAACACGCTAACCACCATGTCGCTGGGCCTGATGAAGGCAGAGCGTGAACATAGCGGCAGATACGTGGTGGTTATAGAGAACAGCAGTGGATCCAGGAAGGGACTCTGCAACATCACGGTTGTCGGTATGTAAACAAAGATCTCAAAAATATGGAGCAACAAAATTATTGACTTAAATGAGAAGTTCTGCTTTACATTTACTGTTTTCAAATGAAGCAGTTTGACAAACAGTTCTTCTAAGTAATGCAGGGAATGGGTGTCTTTTCTTTCTGCCCTCCAGACCGTCCGACTCCCCCTGTTGGCCCAGTGGTGTTTGATGAGGTTCACCGGGAATACATGGTGATCTCCTGGAAGCCTCCCCTTGATAGTGGTGGAGTTGATGTCTCTAATTATATAATTGAGAAAAGAGACATCAACAGAGACACCTGGACTACAGTAACATCTGCCACAACCAAGACCACATGCAAAGTAGGTTGAGCTGCCTCTGGTGATGTTTTCCAAAGGATTTGCTGCAGTTCAGAGATGCTTACATGTTGTTGGTTGTTGTTTTCGTCTCCCAGATACCCAAGCTGACAGAGGGCAGGGAGTACATAATGAGAATCTCTGCTGAGAACATGTATGGTATCAGCGACCCTCTGGAGTCTGAGGAGATGAGAGCCAAAGATCTCTTCAGTATGTTCTTACAGTGCTGAGATGTTTTTTTTTTATGTTCCAGCTTTGGATGCTGTACAAATTACCCAGCAGAAAAAAAACTTTATTTTTAACTATTCAGGAAAATAACATATTTTGTTCTCAAGGCCACACTAAATACCACTGATTTTATTGAATAGAGTTGTAGTTATTTTTCTTTGATTAGCATCATAGAAAACAGCTCTACTTACTGGAAAGACCTCCTTCCATAAAAATATTTTTTACTGCCTCCCTGCAGGAGTCCCCGAAGCCCCGGAAATGCCAACAGTCAGGGAGGTGTACGCCACCAATGCGCTGGTGCTGTGGACCCGACCTCGTGATGGTGGAAAGCCCATCACTAACTACATCCTGGAGAAAAAGAGACCACAGCCAAGAGGTGGTCCAGAGTCACCAGAGACCCCCTGTACCCAGCCACTCAGTACAGAGTTCAGGATCTATTGGAGGGCTGCGAGTATGAATTCAGGGTGATGGCTGAGAACGAGCTAGGAATCGGAGATCCCAGTGTCCCCTCCAAGCCCATACTTGCCAAGGATCCCATTGGTTAGTGTTTCAAAGGCATTAAAATATTTCCAAAAACAGTACAAAACCAAGGCATTCCTTGGGCATAAAAAGAGCCTTCTGTATAGCTAAATTAAAAAAATATTTTAGACGTCCATCTTTTCTACTAGGATTAAGAAAGCATTTCAGATTTTTTGTTGCTCAGATAAATAACTTTACTCTTTTTCTCCCAGTGCAACCCAGTCCTCCTGTGACCCCTGAGATCTATGATAAGACCAAGGACTCTGTCAGTCTGAAGTGGAAGCTGCCACGTCACGATGGGAGGGGACGTATCTTCGGATACCTTGTCGAATACCAGAAGCCTGGTGCCATAGAGTGGATTCAAGCCAACGAAACCCCAGAGCAGTGCCCTGACCTCCACTATGTGGTGACGGGGCTGACTGAAGGACAGCAGTACAACTTCAGGATTTTCACTGTCAATGCTGCCGGCAAATCGGATCCTGCCTATGTCAAAGACACCATTACAGTCCACGACAGACTCGGTAATAGAATCAGTTACACTTGTTTTTTGTGTTTGAGCAGCTATTTTTTAAACACAGAAACAAAAAAGAAAAAGAAAACAAAGACAAATGACAAACCAGCACTAAAAGATTTTTAATTTTAGCTGCTATATGTCCCCACATTATACCACAAAATTTAGGTACAGTTACTGGTCTCTGAACAGCAAAAAATATTTCGATATAACTTTTTCCATTTTCCTCCACAGAGGAACCAGAGTTGCTGCTGCATGCCAACATGGCACGTGACCACCTGGCCATGCTGGGCACTGATATCACCCTGAGTGCCACCATCAAAGGTGTGCCAACACCTACTGTCAGCTGGAAGAAGAACGATGGAGACGTTCCTGCTCACATCACTGTTGCTGTTACCGCCACCGGCAGTAAACTCTTCATTCCCAAGTCTGTCCGTGCAGACTCTGGCAACTACACCATGACTGTTGAGAATGCTGCTGGAAAGAAGTCAGCAACCGTTGCTGTACTTGTGCTGAGTAAGTTGATTTTCCACTAACACGATGACTTATTGAGTTCAGACTATATTTCAGTTTTACTGGACCACACACTTTTGTTTCCAATAGACAAGCCTTCACCTCCCAGGGACTTAGTGATCTCTGATGTGACCAGTGAGTCCGCCTACCTGACATGGAAGGCTCCACAGGACAATGGTGGTGCCGTCATCTCGCATTATATTGTGCAGAAGAAGGATGTGGCAGCGGAGCAGTGGGTGCCTGTTGCTGCAGCCAATAAGAAACTGAGTCTGATGGCCATGTACCTGATGGAAGGAATCCAGTACTTGTTCAGGGTAGCAGCCGAGAATCAGTTTGGCAGGAGTGATTATGTTGTGACGAAAACACCCATCAAGGCTGTTGATCCTCTGTGTAAGTGAACGTCATAACTGTATGATGCTGTCTACTTCTACATACTTACTTTAATAAAGATTCTCCAGCTATTTTTGTGAATTGCATGGACAGTTGTATGCCATGCCATCTTTAAAACAGTGACTTTAAATATACACATTTGAAGTCCATCAATAAAAAGCAATTAATTTGTTCTTTCCTGGATACCTTTAGATCCTCCTGGCCCACCCAAAAACCTGCACCACACCGATGCAGAAAAGACAGAGGTTTGGTTGGCATGGGAGTGGCCTGACCGTACTGGTGGAAGTGAAATTACTGGCTTTATTGTGGAGCACCAGGAAGAGGGTCAGACTGACTGGGTCACCTTCAAGACTGTGAGCAATAATCACACCCATGTCACAGGTCTGGAGGAGGGCAAGACTTACCGCTTCAGGGTCAAAGCTCAGAATGCCATTGGCGTGAGCCGTCCTGACACTAGTGTCCCTGTCACATGTCAGGAGAAAACATGTAAGACACGTAATTATATGAAGCTGTTTCTCATTGTAAATGTTTCTTATGTGCTTATTAACAGGCTGAAATAATCCTAATATTTCTGCTGTGTTACTCCCTTTCAGTGGCACCTACTATTGAAGTTGATGTAAAGCTGATTGAGGGTCTCATTGTTAAAGCTGGCAGTACTATTGCTCTTCCAGCCAAGATGACAGGCATCCCTCTTCCCACTGCTAAATGGATGACTGATGACAAGGAGATCCCATCTGAGGGCCGCTATCACATTCAGACTGCTGAATCCACAACCACCCTCAGTATCCCTGAGTGCCAGAGAGCAGACACTGGAGAGTACCTACTCACTGTGTCAAATCCTGCAGGCAGTAAAACTGTTGCTCTTCATGTAACTGTGCTGGATCTTCCAGGTCCACCTATTGGACCCATTAATATCTTGGAGGTCACCCCTGATTACATGATGATCCAATGGAGAGCCCCAAAGGATGATGGTGGCACACCTATCACCAACTATGTGGTGGAAAAGAAGGATGTGAAAAAACCATGGGAGCCTTGGTCTGTGGTTAGCTCCAGTGGAACAGTCACCAGAGCCAAGGTGTCCAGGCTGGAGAAGGGCCGCGAGTACATTGTCCGTGTGCGTGCGGAGAACAAGATTGGTATCGGTGCTCCACTTGAGAGTCCTCCGACTATTGCCAAACACATGTTCAACCCTCCTGGCCCACCAGGCCCACCAGAATGTTCAGATATCACAGAGAATGCTGTAACAGTGTCATGGAGCCTGCCTGACTATGATGGAGGAAGTCCTATCAGCGGCTATGTGGTTGAACGCAGAGAAATGACAGGAAAGTGGATCCGTGTCAACAAAACACCTGTTCTGGACCTCAGATACAGAGTCTCTGGCCTATTTGAAGGCAACACTTATGAGTTCAGAGTGTTTGCAGAAAACATTGCTGGTATCAGTGAGCCATCTCTTTCCTCTGATCCCATCAAGGCTACCCGGGCCATCACCAAACCTGGCCCTCCTGGTAATCCTAAACTGAAGGACTGGAGTAAGTCCCATGCTGACATCTGCTGGACCAAGCCTACCAGAGATGGAGGCAGTCCCATTCTGGGGTATGTAATTGAGGCTCAGAAGTCAGGAAGTGCCCAGTGGGACAGAATCAACAAAGACCTCGTCAAGATATGTGCCTACAGAGTGCCAGGCCTCATTGAAGGACTGGAGTACAGAATACGCATCAGAGCCACCAATAAGGTTGGAGACAGTGAACCCAGGGAGCTGCCTCAGACTATCTTGGCAAAGGACATCCTGGTACCACCTGAAGTAGTTGTTGATGTGTCCTGCCGTGACTCTGTGACAGTCAGAGCAGGACAGATCATCAGTTTGATCACTAGAGTCAAAGGCAGACCGGATCCAGAGATCACATGGACCAAGGATGCCAGAGCTTTGTCCAGAGATAAGCGCACAGAGATGAACAACAACTACCCACTGTGCGAACTGGTCATCAATGATGCAGTCAGATCAGACTATGGCAAATATGCTATTGTAGCTAAGAACAGCAGTGGGCATGCACAGGCTACGATTCTTGTCAATGTCCTAGACACACCAGGAGCTTGCCAGAATCTAAAAGTGGCTTATGTGACCAAGAAATCCTGCATGGTGTCCTGGGAGAACCCTGAAGACAATGGAGGAACTGAGATCACTCAGTACATTATTGAGTGTCGCCAGCCTAGCCAGAGGGGATGGACAGTGGTTTCAAGTGACTGTACCAAGCGCCTGATAAAGGCTCCTCTTACAGAGGGTTGTGAATATTTCTTCCGGGTCAGTGCAGAGAACAAGATTGGAACTGGTCCACCTACTGAAACCAAGACACCTGTATTGGCAGTTGATCCCATTGAGAAACCTGGTGAACCCATTGACTTTCATATATCTGAGATAGGCAAGACCTTCTGTTTTCTCAAGTGGAAGAAGCCAGACTATGATGGTGGTAGCCGTAACCTGGGTTATCATATTGAAAAGAAACCAAAGGAGGCTGATGAGTGGGAGAGGCTTCACAAGGGTGCCATCAAGGAAACTTACTTCATGGCTGACAGATGTATTGAAAACCAGATATACCAGTTTAGGGTTCAGACTAAGAATGAGGGAGGAGAAAGCAACTGGGTTACCACAGCTGAAGTCATGGTTAAGGAACAGCTAGTGGTGCCTGAGATCAAGATTAAACTGGATGGAGCCCTTGTAGTAAAAGCAGGAGACTCCATTCCTATAGAGGCAATGGTGATGGGCAAACCCCAGCCTGATATCAAATGGACCAAGGATGAAAGTGCAGAGGAGATGAAGAAGGGCCCCAGGCTTCAGATCGAAACTGGTGCAGACTTCTCTAAACTTCTCCTTACTGGAGCCAGGCGCACTGACAGCGGCAAATATATTGTTACAGCTTCAAACAATGCAGGAACCTGTTCTGCTCATGCTAAGGTCGTTGTGCTAGATAGACCTGGCCCCATCAGGGATCTCAAGGTGTCTGGTATCACTATTGACAGGTGCCACCTGGCCTGGGAAGTCCCAGAGGATGATGGTGGCTGTGATATCTACAACTACATAATTGAGAAATGTGAGACCAAGAGGGGAGTCTGGTCTGTCCACTCCAATGCTGTCATCACCAACAAAGCTAAAATTACCCGTCTTATTGAGGGTAATGAGTATATGTTCAGAGTTAGAGCTGAAAATAAGATGGGTCCTGGACCAGCTGTACAGAGTGATGCCATTGTTGCTGGAACCCAGTTCAGTGTGCCTGGTGCTCCAGATGCGCCAGAGGTCACCAAGATCGCCAGGGAGGAGATGACTGTTCAGTGGTCAGAGCCAGAGAAGGATGGTGGAAAGCCAATCATAGGATATCTGCTGGAGAAGACAGAGGAGCATGCAGTTAGGTGGACTCCTGTCAACAAGGATCCAATTCCTGGGACTCGTTTCACAGTTACTGGACTCCTTCCCCTTCATGATTACCAATACAGAGTTAAGGCAGTGAATGAAATTGGCATTGGCAGCCCAAGCAAGGCTTCACGTGCAATCACTGCTAAAGATGCAGTTGGTATGTTACTAATAATAAATGTTTACATTGTCTAGATAAACTCAATGTCTTCACACACCTTTTATATTTTATTACAGAGCCTCCTGCACCTCCTACTAACTTGAAGGTTTTGGACAGCACCAAGTCTTCAGTCACCTTGGGCTGGACCAAGCCTGTGTCTGATGGGGGAGCTCCCATCATTGGTTATGTTGTGGAGATAAGGGCACAGGGAACTGCTAAGAAAGGAGATGATGGATGGAAGAGGTGCAACGTGGCGGCTCAGTTGATTACGTGCGAGTTCACAGTCACAAGTTTGGATGAGAACCTTGTGTATGAATTTAGAGTGTCAGCTCAGAACCAGGTGGGCATGAGTCAGCCATGCAACCTGGAGGGTGCTGTGATTCCCAGGGAGATTCTAGGTGAGGAAGTAATTGAATTGTAGTTCATTTTAAGTTCATTTTAACAGACAAATTATTTAGGCTTGAGTACTGTGCATTTACATTAAAATGTAATCTATGTTTGCTATTACAAGATAACCCCTGCACTGTTACTCTTCCAACAGAGGCACCTGAGATTGACATGGATGCCAACCTGAAGCAAGGACTGACAGTGAGAGCTGGTTGTCCCATCAGATTATATGCCACCATCAGAGGCAGACCACCTCCAAAGGTCATTTGGAGGAGGATGGGTATTGATAATGTGGTCAGGAAGGGTAAAGTTGACATCATTGACACGATGACCTTCCTGGTCATTCCCGACAGCACACGTGACGACTCTGGGAAATACTGCCTGACTCTGCAGAGTCCTGCTGGAGAGAAAGCTGTGTTCGTCAATGTTAAGGTTCTGGGTAAGTCCTGCTCTTTCAGCAATTCATGCTGCCACCATACAGTTTATTAAAAAGATGCTTTTTTTGTTTTTGTTTTGGTAAAGTCATGAAGTAATCCAAATGTCATCCTTTGTTTTTCACAATAGATACTCCTGGACCTGTGATTAATCTTGAAGCTACAGACATCAAACAGACATCGGCCATGCTGTCTTGGAGCCCTCCAGAGAACAATGGTGGCAGTGACCTTACACACTACATTGTGGAGAAGCGTGAGATTGACCGCAAGACATGGGCAACTGTCAAGGCTGAAGTAGAGTTGGATAAGATCCCTTTTAAAGTCGGCAGTCTGATGCCAGGCACAGAGTACTACTTCAGAGTCACAGCCGTCAATCAGTATGGTTCTGGGGTTCCCAAAGTGACGCCCACTTCTTACCTGGCCTCTGATCCTGTCAGTACGTACCATGTCTTAATCATAACAGTGCAAGACCGCTCAGGCACAGCTTATAGCTACTCATTACACTCACATATCTTTTTTCATCAGTCCTTGCAAACAATTGAATGCAACTATTTTCTTTTCTTTTTGAAGGCAAGCCAGATCCTTGTCAGAAAATCGAAGTTCTAGAAATCACTAAGAACAGTGCACTGGTCGGCTGGGTGAAGCCTGCAAGGGATGGTGGTGCCAAGATTGATGGCTATGTAATTGAATACATTGAGGTCAAACCTCCTCCAGCCCCACCAGCACCTGTGGAGGTTTGTTATGTTATGAAACTGATTCTTATTTTTTTTAAAAATCATACAATCAATATATTTTACATTGAAAAAATCTTTTCCTCTGTGAAATTGTTTTGATATATAGTATATACTAGAAAAACTAACCTTACCACTTTTTTACAAGAACATATTCTCTTATATGGTTTTGCACCTTATCAATTCTACAATTTACCACAGGTTCCTGAAGGAGAGGAAGCTCCTCCACTGCCTCCACCACCACCAGTGGTAGAGGAGGAAGAGAAGCCAGAACCTGAAAAGGAAGTGTGGAACGCTTATACCACAGTTAAAGGTTTGACAGTCAACATCAGTGGACTGAAGGAGGGCAAGAGGTACAAGTTTAAAGTGGCTGCCAAAAACATCATGGGCCTCAGCTTGTTCACTGAAACCAGGGAACCAGTCGAGATCAAGGAACAGATGTGTAAGTTGTTGTGTCTGATTACAAAGATATCTTTAAATAATAGTTTTATTGATAGTTTGTTATATTGTGGCCATTTGTGTCACAATCAAGAATATTTTAAAATATTCAACATTCATCCATTTTTTTTAACTGCTTGTTCAATTCAGGCTGAAGGATGAGGCACAGAAATACCCAGGACTGCTTTCTTTCTTATATTTATTATTTCTAGACTGGACTATTGTAATTGTGACAGGGGCTAGAAAGAGAGAGCATATTTCTCCCATATTGGCTTCTCTTCATTGGCTCCCTGTTAAATCTAGAATAGAATTTAAAATCCTTCTCCTCACATACAAGGTCTTGAATAATCAGGCCTCATCTTATGTCAACGACCTCATAGTCCCGTATCACCCCAATAGAGCACTTTGCTCTCAGACTGCTGGCTTACTTGTGGTTCCTAGGATACTTCAGAGTAGAATGGGAGGCAGAGCCTTCAGCTTTCAGGCCCCTCTTCTGTGGAACCAGCTCCCAGCTTGGATTCAGGAGATAGGATCTATAAAAATCTATTGGCTCTATAAAAATAAAATATAATTGAACTGTACTGAATTAAAAGCTGCTTTCTGCTTCTCAGAGTTATATCTCTAAGACAAATTTTCACATCCTATCCTACAGTGGAACCAAAGATCATCATGCCAGAGTCAGCGAGCGCTAAAGCTGGAGCCAAACTCAGAGTGGAGGCAGTGGTTTCAGGAAAACCTACCCCAACCTGCAAGTGGATGCGTGATGAAAAAGCTGTAATCCCATCCAGCCGTCTGGCTGTGCACCAGTCCGGCAACTTGTGTGTCTTGATCATCAAAGATGTATCAAGGACTGACACTGGAGAGTACTGCCTGGTGGCTGAGAACAGCTCTGCAAAGGTGACGCAGACCATGAAGATTGTCATTAGAGGTCAGTGCCCCTACATTAAAAAAGCACAACAAGAATAAATTAAGGAATATAGAAGGAATGAATGTGATAAGGAACATGACCATTGTAACTGTGTGTATTTCAGACATACCCGGTCCTCCTCAGGGCCCTGTAGAGATCAGTGATATTGACTCTGATGCTTGTGCCTTATCCTGGAACAAACCCCTGGAGGATGGAGGGAGCAATATCACCAACTATGTAGTGGAGAAATGTGATTTGAGTAGAGGCGACTGGGTGGCAGCTCTCTCTTCCTGCCCGAAGACTAGTTGCAGGTTGGGAAAGCTTATCCCTGGGAAGGAGTATATGTTCCGCATCCGTGCTGAGAACCGCTTTGGTGTATCAGACCCTATTCAGTCTGACAGGATGGTCGCCAAGTTCCCATTTGGTAGGTCTAATTAAAATATGTCCCTTAGCTATAGACTTAATTTTATGTCTAAAGCTAATCAATTTTATCACTGAAGACTGGTATACAGTACAGAATGTTGTTTAACTTTGTTTATTGTCATTAGATGTTCCAAGTGAACCCCTTAACTGCCGCATCAACAAGACCAACAAGGACTGCATGTTTGTGGCCTGGGATAAGCCAGAGAGTGATGGAGGCAGCCCCATCACAGGTTACTACATCGAACGCAAAGAGAGAAACAGTCTCCTGTGGGTGAAGGCCAATGACACTGTTGTTCGAACCACTGAGTACCCGTGTGCTGGCCTCATCGAGGGCCTGGAATACACCTTCAGAGTATCGGCTATCAACCGCGCTGGCCAGGGTAAACCGAGCAAGAAGACCGACTTTGTCACTGCTAGAACACCCGTTGGTAAGTTTTACTGACATAAAATTAGATTCGATTAGATATTAGATCAGATTAGATGATTAATTCATTTTGTTTAAACAAATTTGTCTTTCATGTGTTACAGACACTCCAGGTAAACCTGAGGTCCTGGATGTAACCAAGAACACAGTCACTCTGGTTTGGGCCCGTCCCAAGAATGATGGTGGAAGCAAGATCATTGGTTACTATGTTGAGGCCCTGCGGGTGCCAGGAGACACTTGGATACGTTGCAACACCAGTAGTCAGAATGTACCCAGGGAGGAATACACCGTTACTGGCCTGGAGAGAGACCTGCAGTACCAGTTCAGAGTCATTGCTAAAACTGCTGTTAACATGAGCAAACCCTCAGAACCCACAGACCCTATCCTAGTGTGTGCTGAAAATGGTGAGAAGTTTTGACGACACTGTGTACAACACATCTTATGAGTCAGTATAACTACCTCTTTCTGTGACAGTTCTGAGCTATGTAGTTATTTATTTATCTCCTTTTCATTAAACGTAGTTCCTCCAAGGCTGGAGCTCAACGCCAGGATGCAGAAGGTTTTGAAGGTGAAGGCTGGAACCACAATTATCCTGGAGGCTGAGGTGTTCGGTAAGCCCATGCCCAGAGTGACCTGGAAGAGAGGCGATGATAACCTGAAGTCAGGTGAAGGCCAGGTTCTCACCCACCACAGACATCACTTCCAACTGGAGATGACAAATGTTACCAAGGAGCACACAGGAACGTACACTGTCGTGGCAGAGAATGCCAGTGGCTCCAAGAGTGCTGAGATCCAGGTCAATGTGCTAGGTGAGCACTTATATCCGGTGAAACTGTACCACATTACAAGTTGGATGTCCTTCACAGTCTACAGACTGTTTAATATTAAATTTACATGATTTTCACAAACAGCTGACTAGCTTTGTACATTTTCAGATGTACCTGGTCCTCCTGCAAATTACAAATACCTTGAGGTGTTTGCCACTAGTGTCAAGTTCTCCTGGGAACCTCCTCTTAAGGATGGTGGTGCCACTATCACCCACTATATTGTGGACAAGCGTGAGACCAGCAGACCCGAATGGGCTCAGGTTGCAAATAAAATTAAGGGTGACGTCCTTGAGTTCAATGTGGCGAAGCTAATTGAGGGCCGTGAATACCAGTTACGAATCCGCGCTGAGAACACGTGGGGAGTTGGAGACCCCCTTATTACCAGCCCTGTCATTGCCAAGAATCCATTCAGTAAGTCATTACCAGCATTTTGTCTAAGTTCATACATCATAGAAAAACATTCATGGAACTGAAGAACTTTAGCAATCAGTAGTTTAAACTAGGTCTGAATCTGTGACATGAGAGACAAGCAGCAGCTACAGCAGACCAGAATACCATCATGTAGCATATTCTGTTATCGACTATAGCTTCTTTTCACACCATGCCCATATTGGATAGCTTATTTAAAGCTTGACTTCTCTTAAATATCATCATTAAAATCTTATCTTTGGTGTCACTTCCAGCTGTCCCTGGCCCTTGTGAAGCCCCAGTGATCACAAATGTGACCAAAGACCGTATGACTGTCAGCTGGAAGGAGCCTGCAGATGATGGAAAGTCCACTATCCTGGGTTACATGCTGGAAAAGAAAGAGACCAAGGAAATAAACTGGACAAAGTTAAATAGGAAGCCACTGACAGAAAGAAGCCTGGAAGTCACAGGCCTCACAGAGGGAGTCGAGTATGAGTTTAGAGTTACTGCTGTCAACGTAGCTGGACTTGGCAAACCCAGCGAGCCTTCTTCTGGCACCATTGCACAGAATCCCATTAGTGAGTCCCAGCTTCATTAGCTCTTACAACTTTGCATTGATCTCTCTGTGGTAGCTGCAGACGTTGAGTAACTGTACATATGATCTCAAATGGGTCAATCTGCTCTGTTCTAGCTCCTCCTGGACCTGTTGTGAATCCCACTGTGACTGACACCACCCGCAGCACCATTAGTCTTGCCTGGACTGCCCCCACCAACAATGGTGGAAGCCCCATTATTGGATACTTGGTGGAGTGCAAGCGGACAGACATCACAGACTGGATCCGTTGCAATGTTCCCAGGAACCTGCAGGAGACCCACTACATCATCCAAAACCTCATTGACAAGTCAGAATACCAGTGCCGCATCACTGCTGTCAACAAGGTTGGCTTCAGTGAACCAGTTGAAGTACCTGGGAAACATGTTGCCAAGGACATCACTGGTATGTATCATTTTGATTTTTCTGAGCTGCGTGTATTCTGAAAGATTGACTTAAGCAGTACACTGACAGAATCATTCAGGCACTGCATAAAAATAACTGGCCCTAAATAAATGAAGATTATAATCATAATTAGAAGGATAATGACCAAGACAGATGTCCATAAATAGAGTGACCAGGATTTATGGCTTTACATTAAAATAGAAAGCTATTTTTCAGGTGTTTAAATAAAACCATGCTCTCTGTGTAGGTGCTCCTGAGGCTGAGCTGAGTGCAGAGTTGAAGGAGGGGCTGGAACTACGTGCCGGTGCCACCATGAGACTGTATGCCACCATCAAGGGCCGTCCCACTCCTAAGATAACTTGGGCAAAGATGAACACCAACATCAAGGACCGTCAGGGCATCATCATCAAATCCACCAATATTGACACCATGGTGATGGTGGAGAAAGTGAACAGATACGATGCTGGGAAATATATACTGAACCTGGACAGCTTAGCTGGCATGAAGATGTACACCATCGTTGTCAAAGTTTTTGGTCAGTAAAGGATGTTTTTCCACTAGGCAAATGTGTTAATTTTCTTGCAGTGACTGTAGTCAGGTCAGACTGACTGATATTAGTCACATATAGTTGGACTTATCAGGAAGAATGTATTCTAATATTGAAAATAAAGCTTTTTGAATTGGTTCATATTTTTTAATATTGTTTAATATTAAAAAAAGGCAGCTTGCACTGGAGGGACCTCAGAAACTAAGTTTTGTTCCTGTCATGTTTTACATGATAAGAATAGCAATAAAGCCCTTTGAATCTTTGAAGAAAAAAAAACATTGTTATGAAGTTTTGCTGTATCTTTCCAGACACTCCCGGACCACCAGTCAATCTAATGGTGAAGGACACATGTAAGGACAGTGCCTCCATCTACTGGGATGCTCCTCTGATTGATGGTGGCTTTGAAAAGCCCACCCACTACATAGTACAGAAGCATGACACTGAGAGGAAGGTCTTGGTCTACCGTTTCCAACAATTGCACTAAGACATCATTCAAGGATTCCAGACCTAGATCCTGGACGGTCCTACTGCTTCAGAGTGTCAGCAGTTAACCAGCTTGGTATTGGAGAGTTCTGTGAGACAGCTGATGCAGTCAGAGCAACAGGTGGGTTGGATAATAGCAGGTTGTGTACTTGGTTTTTGCCCCCGCCCCACCCCCTTAAGTGTAATACTCATTGCATTTAATTTTACAGAGGAGCCTGGGCCTGTTATGGACTTTAAGACCCTGCTGGTTACCAAAGATTCTTGCACTTTAAGCTGGAAGAAGCCCCTCACTGATGGCGGTAGCCGCATTTCATCTGTTATGTACTTGAGGTTCTCAATGGTGAGGACAAATACAAGGAGTTAATGAGATCTAAGAATATGCAGTACAGTGCCAAGGACCTGGTGGAGGGTAGAGAGTACACCTACAGAGTCAAAGCTGTGAATGACACAGGAGAGAGTGCCCCCAAGGAGCTCAAAGTGGTTGCCAAGGACCAGCTCAGTAAGTGTCTACATCTGTGAAACTTCCAGACAAAAAACGTATTAGGGAAGTATGCACATTTTAAATATAATGATATATTAAATACTTGTTCCTTTCCTGTGAAGTTCTTCCCAGTTGTGACTTGAGGGAGTTGCCCAACATGTGTTACATTGCCAAGGAAGGCAGCACTGTCCGTTTGAAGATCCCAATTATTGGCAAACCTACACCCAAGGTCACCTGGAAGAAGGGAGATGATGAAGACCTGACAGACACCGGCCGAGTGTGTGCCGAGTCCTCAGCAGTTAACACCACCCTCCTGATCAGGGACTGCCAAAGGACTGATGCTTCCAAATACACAATCACCCTGAGAAACAGTGCTGGAAGCAAGGAGTCCACCATTTTTGTCAGGTAAAAGTCAACATCCACTGCATGTAATTTCAGAGAATTTAAAAGAACATCAAGAATATTTTCCTCAAAAAGAAATCCCATTGCACCTGTTTAGGTTATATCCATACAACAGTATCCATACATAAAAAACAATAAAGGTTAACGTGATTCTTTTTCCCCATTAGGGTGGTGGGTAAACCTGGCATTCCTGTAGGACCAGTTAAGTTCAAAGATGTTGCTGCTGATGGTGCCACACTAAAGTGGGGCCCTCCCAAGGATGATGGTGGCTCTGAAATTACAAACTACATCCTGGAAAAGAGGGACTCTGTCACAAATATGTGGGTGAATGTGTCCTCTGCTGTGGAGACCAACACCATGAGAGTGACCGGTCTTCATGAGGGCACCGAATACATCTTCAGAGTATGTGCTGAGAACAAGTATGGGGTCGGCGAAGGACTCAAATCTGAGCCCATCGTAGCTAAACATCCATTCAGTAAGTTACTGCGTTTTCTTTCAAAGGCTGAATTGTGTTGAACTTAATAATTATTTGTTTTTGGACTGCTCAACACTCCTCATCACTGTTTTCTACAGATGTTCCTGATGCTCCTGCTCCTCCTCAGATTATAAGTATGCGCCATGATTCTGCTTATCTTGTCTGGACTGATCCAAGGAAAACTGGAGGATCTCCCATCACTGGTACAGTCTGCTTTAACATTTGACCAACCTACTGTCACACAGTTATCATGTTTTATGTTAGCACTTGTATTGTATTGTATCTATTTCAAGTGGATGAGAATGGGCTCCATTCCAAGTGAATTTTGGTTTATTTTGCTTTGGTACAATGTGCAGGTTATCATATTGAGTTCAAGGAAAGGAACAGTATGTTGTGGAAGAGGGCAAGCCCAGCTGCACTGAAGATGAAGGAACACAAAGTAACTGGACTAACTGAAGGTCTGGAGTATGAATTCAGAGTGATGGCAATTAATTTGGCTGGAATTGGTAGACCAAGTGCTCCCACTGATCCCCAGGTGGCCCTGGATCCCATTGGTAAGTATAAAAATAATAAGAGTGACATATATATATATAATTTTCAAATATACAAGAATACATTTATTATTTTCATATTTATACCACTAGATGCACCTGGTAAACCAGATGTAATCAGCATTACTAGGAGCACTGTGACCCTCCAGTGGACTGAACCTCAATTTGATGGTGGCCACCGGCTGACTGGCTACATTATTGAGAAGCGAGACCTGCCTTCTAAAATCTGGGTGAAGGCAAATAATGTGAATGTTGTGGAAACTGCATTCACTGCCACCAATTTGCAAGAGGGCTGCAAATACGAGTTCAGAATTCGGGCAAAGAATGCTGCTGGTGCTCTCAGCCCACCCTCTGAGCAGACAGATACCATTATCTGCAGAGATGAATATGGTAAGATGAGATACAAAGCTATGTTGGAACCATTCTGAATGTTTTCAGTCAGCATGATAAAGTAAATGTTTCCCTTTTTCCTGCAACAGCTGCGCCTACCATTATAATTGATGCTCAGGTGATGGAGGGTTTGACTGTCCGAGCTGGTGATACTATTGTCATCACTGCCACAAGCATTTTAGGCAAACCTGCACCAAGTTCCTGCTGGTCAAAGGGAGGGAAGTATTTTAAACCCTCAGACCTTGTTCAAATTGAAACCACTGAAACATCCTCCACTTTGTCCGTCAAATATGCTAGCAGAAAGGACTCTGGAGACTACACGATCACTGCCAGCAATCCCTTTGGTGTAAAGGAGGAAACTGTGAAGGTCAGAGTTCTGGATGTCCCTGGTGCTCCTGGACCCATTGATTGCAGTGGTGTATCCTCGGAAAAGGTAACTCTTACCTGGACAGCTCCTACTGAGGACGGCGGCTCTCCTATCAAGTATTACACCCTGGAGAAAAGGGAGACCAGCCGTCTGCTCTGGACTATCCTGGAAGACAAGGTTATTGATTGTCACTATGTGGCGAACAAACTCATCCAGGGAAATGAGTACTTCTTCAGAGTCTCTGCTGTGAACCAGTATGGTGCCAGTGACCCATCTCACTCTGAGGCAGTCAAAATGGTTGATAGATTTGGTATGTACCATTCATTTTTGTTCTACAGTACATCTGGAAGAAGAATACTGACTACTTGGATTCATGAATATATCTATTTTATCTATATAGGTCCCCCTGGTCCACCATCCAAACCAGAGGTTGAGAAAGTCAATGGACATTCAGCCACTGTGACCTGGAGAAGACCAGCTGAAGATGGGGGAAGTGATATCATAGGTTATTGTGTTGAAAAGAAGGAGAAAAAGGGGATGCGATGGGTCAGAGCAGCCAAGAAATCCATTGCTGAACTTAGCTATGAAGTCACAGGTCTCACTGAGGGTATAGAATATGAGTTCCGTGTTCTTGCTGAAAACAGAGCTGGGTTTGGAGAGCCAAGTGAACCATCGATGCCTGTCAGAACAATAGTTGTTGCCTGTAAGTAAATAAGTGTTTCAGGTGTAAAAAGCAAAGGGTCAGCAATACGTAACTGAACGAAGTACATGACACAA